>VZQC01010507.1:1111142-1174175 GCA_009823505.1 Rhizomys pruinosus
AATGTACTGTCTGCATGCAAGTTTGTGCACCCGTGTCGTGCAATGCCGCGGAGGTCAGAAGAGGGTGTCGGATTCCCCTGGAACTGGAGTTCTCCTGGAATTGGAGTTTCAGACGGCTCTCGGCCGCCATGTGGGTGCTGGGGATCGAACCCGGGTCCTCTGTAAGAGCGGTCGGCGCTCTTAACCACTAGGCCATCTCTCCAGCCCGGTGTTGGATAACTTCTATGTTAACTTGACACACCTGGATTGAAGGAGCCTACATTAAGGAATTTCCTCTATTTTACTGGCCTGTGCCCATGTCTATGGGACATTTTCTTGATTGTTGAGTGATGTGGGAGGGCCCAGGCCACTGTGGGTTGTTGTGTACAGTATAAGAAAGCAAGCTGGGCATGGGCCAGGGGAGCAAGCCAGTAAACAGCATTCCTCCATGGCCTGTGCTTCAGCTCCTGCCTCCAGGTTCCTGCCCTGAGTTCCTGCCTTGGGCTCCCTCAGTGATGAACTGTGACCCACAAGATGTAAGATGAATACACCCTCTCCTTCCCAAATTGGTATTGATCAAAGTGCTTTATCACAGCAATTGAAGACTAATTAAAACATCTACCAATTCCAATTTAAAAAATCTAAACAGAGTATGATAAAGAGCAAGAAATTCATGGAAGGTTGTTAATACAGTTTTGAAATAATCTTCACATTTTTAGATCACATTTAAAAAAGAACTGAAAATGAAAATCTTGAGTTTAATGTATGCTATTACTTTTGATCAAAACATCACTCAGTTTGCAAAATTAACTTCTCTTTATTGAGTTTTTTTATGAATAATCGCAACAGTTTGGTAAGTTTTGTTCCTTGAAGATTTGGTTCTAATTCCAATAAGCTTTTTTTTTTCATTACTTGCTTTTGGTCTATGATTTTAAAAATCTTCCTTGCCAGGCATGGTGGCATGCAACTTTAATCCCAGTGTTCAAGAGGCAGAGGTAGGTGGATTTCTGTGAGTTCAAGGCCAGGCTGGTCTACATAGCCAGCTCCAGGCCAGCTGGGATTAAAGGGAGACCCTATCTCAAAAAGACCAAAAAAAAAGTAACTAAATAAAACAAAATCTAAATAAATAAATAATCCTCCTTTTTCTCTTCAAAATAAGAGCTATACCACTGTAAATAAAGAATAACCTGCTATTCTCTTGCCTTTACAGATATCAAAATTTCAAAAGTTAAATTCCCTCATCATAAGATAAAACTTCTCAATGGTATTTTAACAAAACTGCTAATAAAGGAAAAATTTGAACATTATTTTGAATGGCATTATTATTTATCTCAAAGCGTATTCACTCCTCTATACTTTTTTTTGTCTTTTTTTGAGACAGGGTCTCCCTATAGCCCCAGCTGGCCTGGAACTCAGTCTGTAGACCAGGCTGGCCTTGAACTCACAGAGATCCACCTGCCTCTGCCTCCCGAGTGCTGGAATTAAAGGCATACGCCACCATACCCGGCTTTTTTTTTTTCCACTCCTCTATACTTTTACAAACACATGTTAACAAAAATTAGTTAAACTCAAATTTTGTACATTTTCCTTTTAAAGTATTCCAAGGACAATATGATAATTGTAACTGTACAGGAATAAACAGAAGTGTAAGGAAAATACTAGCTGTGACTCATTGTTGAGGATATTTTACAGTTAAAATACTTATCTTGCCCAAATATCTCTTGAGAAATGGCTCTGGGATAATTTACTTCTCTCTTGATTGACCATGTTATTTTCTTATGTTGAATATTGGTCCTCATTCTGATGACTAAATATCTAATCCATGTAATACTAATCGGTGTAATACTCAGAATCCACGTTAGTCTAATTTGCTTCTGGCTACTTCAAGAACATTTTTAAAGTTAGTATATAGTAAGATATACTTTACCATGTATGTGTATTTAGAAAAACTGATTCTTGGGGCTGGAGAGATGACTCAGTGGTTGAGAACATTAACTGTTCTCACAGAGGGCCTGGGTTCAATTCCCAGCACACACATGGTGGCTAACAACCATCTGTAACTCCACTTCTAGGAGATCCAGCACCCTCTTCCATCTTCCTTGGACACTGTACAACAGGTTGCACTCACATGCCATGCAGGCAATATACTCAATAACTTGCATGCAGACAGTACATTCATACACATACGGAAATAAATAAAATTAATAAAAAAATAAAATAAAATAAAATAAAATAAAAATAAGTATGTATTTTCAAATTCCCCATTACAACCAGGGAAACCGGTTAAATAATGACCATTTAAGTACTCAAATAAAAAATGGGCCTCCATTCTTGTTTATGCAGCTCATAATTCGATATAAGACTTGAAAATCACCTCCCAAAATGCTCTATGTGATTGGCAGAAGAGTCAGTGTCCCATTTGGACACAACACAAAAAACTGAATTCTTTTTTAAAATTTTATTTATTTTTTATGTATATGAATGTACTGTCTGCATATAGGTTGGAGCACCCGTGTTGTGCAATGCCGTGGAGGTCAGAAGAGGGTGTCGGATTCCCCTGGAACTGGAGTTACAGACGGTTCTCAGCCGCCATGTGGGTGCTGGGGATCGAACCCGGGTCCTCTGCAAGAGCGGTCGGCACTCTTAACTGCTAGGCCATCTCTCCAGCCCCCCGCCAACCAAAAAAGAAGCTGAATTCTTACTACACTAAAAACTTCTCAGCGGCCAGTCGTGGTGGCACACGCCTTTAATCCTAGCATTCAGGAGGCAGAGGCAGGCGGATCTTTGTGAGTTCAAGGCCAGCCTGGTCTACAGAGTGAGTTACAGGACAGCTGGGGTACAGGGAGACCCTGTCTTGAAAAGAGCAAAAAAAAAAAAAAACAAACAAACAAAAACAAACAAAAAAAACCTCAGACTTTTTTCATATTTCTGCATTTAATTTTTAAATTATGTGATTGATATATTAACTCTATAACTGTTCAAATATATCTAATTATAAATTTAGAGTTCATGTTTTTAGAAATTAAAAGATTTTATAAATATTTTCACTATGTATGTGTTTAGAATATGTTTCAAGTACAAATATGACTGGCCTATAAGGAACTACATAAGTAGATTGTTGCTTCTGATGGTTTAAAAGCCTATGCAAGGAGTTAAAACTACAACAAGAAGAACAAATGTTGGTGATGACACAGAGAAAACAGAGCTCCGATGCACTGTGCGGACATTCCTCACAGAGCTAAAGTGAGACCTAGCATGTCGTTCTGGTCTTCTACCCGCTGCTGTGATATAACACTGACCAAGGCCAACTTGGGGAGGAAAGGATTTGTTACTTCTTGCAGGTCACTGTGAGAGAAAGCTGGGGCAGGAACGCCAGCAGGAAACCGGAAGCAGGAGCTGAAGCAGAGATCGTGGAGGAGCACTGCTTACTGACCTGCTCAGTACCATTCTGATACAGTCCAGGGCCACCTTCCCAGGGATGGCAGTGCCCACAGCAGGCTAGGCCGTCCCATATCGACTCAAAATTCAGAAGACGCCACATAGACATGGCCACAGGCCAGTCTGATGGAGGCACTCCTCAACTGAGGCGCCCTCTTCCAGTTTGTCTCTAGTTTGTGTCAAGCTGACAAAAACTAACCAGCACATATGTCATTTAACTGTTCCACTACTGATATATACACAAAGAAAATGAAATTAGCATAACAAAGAGACAGCGACATGCTCGTATTTATAATGGTACTATTCATAATAACCAAGATGTAGAATCTTTTGAAGTGAATGTGTAGTATGCGTGCATGATGAAATATTATTCTATCACGAAAAAATAAATCCTGACATTTGTGGCAAATTGGATAAGACTAGAAGGCTTTATTTTAACTTTAATATGACAAAGACAAATAATACATACTCTTAAGCATAGATGGTAAAAGAAAGATAATTTCATGGAAGTGGAGAAATATCAATGACAAAAATATGGATAATGATTTGGAAGGGATGGTGCTCCTCACATCCACCATCCTATGGTACAGTAGCCCAGGGGACTTAACATTACAATATAGTACCACAGGGGATTTACACTGTGATACAGCAGCACAGGGGATTTGCACTGTGATATAGCAGCACAGGGGATTTACACTGTGATACAGTAGCAAGGGTGACTTAACACTACAATATAGTAGCGCAGGGGACTTAACACTATATTTATTTCCTTGGTTATAAATAAATGAAACTCCTAGAAATAGAGAGAGGAAGAACTCAAAGATGAAAACTCTTCAATGATTGAAATAAAACCTCAGGAAACCTACAGATGTGTTACAGGCCCTGGGTGCTTTGTATATCTGTTACAGAACCACCTTTGCAGAACTTCAGGCTTCACACTATCCACCCTTACTAACCAGAGAAGATGAACTAGCCAGATTATGGGACTTAATCTGCTGTAAGCATGACTTTGGGAGGCTGGATCTTTGATGGCTCAATTTTAATTTATGTGATATAATATTTTATTGTTTTGATATAAAAATATTTAGATAAGTTATTGAGTTTCCAATGTTTTCTCAAAATTCACAAAAACTGATTTACTAAGCAGTCTGGTTGACAATTAATTGTTCATATGGACAATAAATCATGTGATAAACTTTGACACACACATGTGTACATGGAGCCATATTTACAATCGACCTGATAAGATTTCATCATTCACAAAAAAATACCCTGTACCCTGCCACCCCTTCTTCCTGCCTTTGCACCCCTCCCACAAGCAACCACTAATCTGCTTTCTGTCGGAAGGGATTAACTTGTTACATATAATTGGAATGAGACAACATGCTTTGTTCTGTCTTTTTCCATTCATCATGACAACTTTGAGATTTATCATGAGATAGCAAGTATAGTTAGCCTCTTTTTACTACTGAATATTCTTCCATAATGTGGTTATACCACATTTTGGGTATTCATTCACCTCCTGATACACATTTTGAGTTACTTTTTTTTTGAGACATGTTCTCACCATGTGCCTCTGGCTGGCCTGGAACTGGCTATTGCAAACCAGGTGGCCTTGAACTCACAGAGATTTGTTTGCATCTGCCTCCTGAGTACTGGGCTTAAAGGTGTGACACCGCACCCAGTCTAAGTTTAATTTTAAGGTATTTAATCATAAGGCTGTGAACATTCATGTACAAGTCTTGATATAGATATACATTTCATTTTTTAAAGTTATTGTACATACCATTCTTTTTTAAAATTTTATTCATTTTTGTATGTGTCTGCATGTAGGTTTGTGCACCCGTGTCGTACAATGCCACGGAGGTCAGAAGAGGGTGTTGGAATTCCCCTGGAATTGGAGTTACAGACGGTTCTCAGCTGCCATGTAGGTGCTGGGGATCGAACCCGGGTCCTCTGCAAGAGCGATCGGCACTCTTACCCGCTAGGCCATCTCTCCAGGCCCACATTTCATTTTATATTATGACTTTGTGGCTACATGAGCACACATACCATTGATTAGAAATGTTATCTTAAGATTTGTTTATTTATTTATTTATTTATTTATTTATTTATTTATTTATTTATTTATTATGTGTGTAAGTGCATCCGTGTTGTGCAATGCCCACAGAGGAGGGCCTCAGATCCCCTGGAAATAAAGTTACAGACAGTTGTCAGCTGCCATATGGGTGCTGGGATTCAAACCCAGGGCTTCTACAGGAACAACCAGTGCTCTTAACTGCTGAGCCATCTCTTCAGCCCCACCTTAAGATATTTTTAGGAAAAAAAAAAAAAAAAAAAAAAAAAAAAAAAAGAATATACTTACTCCATGAAGTACAAAGTTTTACATATTGCTTATGTTCAGTCAATAATTCTAATTAATGAATGATAATTTTGAAAAATATATGTATTATATCATGAAAATGATCTATAATCGAGTCAAGAAATACTGACTCTAACTTATAACTTACTGTATAGCTTTAAGCTATTTCTTTAATTATATACACCTTAGCTCCCTTACCTGCAAAAAGGAGATAGTAGAATATATGATCCTTTTCGAACCTTACCGAAGTCATCAAATTTCTGAAAATCAATCAGATTTTTATATTCATTTAATGGGAAAAATTAACCAGGCCCCTACTGATCTATTGAGAAACTATTTGTACTCTTATTTATCTCACTTAATAAAAATATTTTAATATTGTACTATATAAAAATGTTAATGACTTTGATAATGAATCATTGCTTATGTCCTTGTGGCACCTTATATAATCTTCATTTTATAACTTGTATTTTCAAACTAAAAATCTTCATATTTTCACTTCTAAAGAAATTTATCCCCTTGATTGGAATTGAGAACGCTCTCCTATCTATCTACCTATTCTAGAATTAGACATTTTATCTAATTAGCAGAACACACACACACACACACACACACACACAAATAGCTCAAATGTGAAATGCATTCTCTCTCATGTAAAAGTCCAGATGAAAGCAGTTCTCGGATTTTTGGTCACTGCTGTGAATGTCCGCTGTTACTTCTCGCCTATGTTATGTCTTGTGTGAGTTCTGATGGCAGGTCACACCATGGATACTTTGCAGCAAGCAAAAGTTTAAACATGAAGCAAAGAAGCTAAACTACATCTTTTAATGACACGTCCCTAAAGTTGATCATTATTTTAGACTACTGGATGTTGAGCTAAAATGGTAGGCTTCTTACATATAGAAAGGAACAGACTTTCAGTCCAATTTTAGTCCTTCCCTGACTCCCTGCCCAACTATTCTAATAAGTAGTCGTAAAAGACAAATAACAAACATGCAAGAACATGAAAGTCAAAATCTTTACGTGCTCAGAGGTTTATAATACAGGGGGGTGTTTCTTTAAGCGTTCTTTCTGGGTTTTGATACAGCACTGGTGGTTCTTGAGCCGTCCTTGGGATTACGTTGTAATGTAATGGGGGGCGAGTGCCAATTTCTACCATTCCTCAAAGGCTTTCTTAATTATTTTTTTGTCTACCAGGAAATCTAGTGGTTTTTTTTAAAGACACTTGAACATTTGGCATGCATCCAGAAAGCTATAACACAAACTTGAAACAGCTTTAGCTTCCCAGTCAGTCTTCCTCACTTTTTGCCCCTTTCCATGTTCCCCTGGATCTTTTCTTAGCACAGTGAACCTGGTATCAGCTCTACGGCTAGCAAATCTTATATCCTAAATAGTCTTTGTATTTTTATAGGAGGACTCTTTAATACCTGATTATGCTTTACAACAATAAAAACCATTCCAGGTAGTCTAATAGAGAGAAGACTAAAGAGAAAGAATTAATTTTTAATGAAGTGATTTTATTTAGATGATTGGAAGAGTGATACAATTTTGTAAGTTATGTGTATTTGTCATGCATAGGCAAGTGCTCTAGGCACAGTCTGAATTTCTTCCTGTGACTAGTGAGTTCAACTTAGGAAATGGCATGTTTATTGTCAGGAATCAACGCCAGATTGTATTTATCTCTCAAATGTTTAAAACCAAAATAAATATTTACTTGCATTATTATAAAGTGAGATTAAGATTTACTGTGGAGCCAAGAGGGCTGATAAGTAAGTGGGATTAAGCTATTTTGGACTTTGGGATTTTGTCTGATTTGATCTTGTATAGGACTTGCGCATGCTCTCACCATTGCTGGGAGTTCATACGAGGAAATGACAAGCTGTCTGGAAGACTCTGTTCCTTGTGCTCATCCACCCCCTCTGGCTCTTACAATCTTTCCACCTCCTTTTCTGCAATGATCCCTGAGCCTTGGGAGGCAGAGGTTTGAAATGGCAGATGTCCATTCAGGGAAAAGTACCTGTAGCTTCTTGTTCTCTGAAAGTTGGCTAACTGCAGGTCTCTGCATTAATCATCATCTGCTGCACAAGGAAACTTCTCTGGTGAGATTTAAGAGATGCATTCATCCTAAGTGTAAGGGTTGACTCAAGATGTGTCATATAGGGTTAGGCGTGTCACAGACTCCTATTTTTTTGCATTTGATCAGTTCAAGAACTCTGCAGTAGTCTTCATATGTTACAAAAAGAAGCTTCTAAAAAAAGAGAAGCTTCTTTGAAGAGAGGTGAAAGGTACATTTGTCTGCAAATATATAGATGCATATTTAGAATAAAGAAATTATGTTTGTTTAGGGATATGGCAAAAGTAGGTTTTTCTCGAGTATCTATGAGTTCCCCAGCCATGTATATTTGGCTATATGTACCGTATGACAGATGAGTTCCCTCCCATTGAGAGGGTA
The DNA here is from genome assembly GCA_009823505.1 of Rhizomys pruinosus. Lineage (NCBI taxonomy): Eukaryota > Metazoa > Chordata > Mammalia > Rodentia > Spalacidae > Rhizomys > Rhizomys pruinosus. Next base: position 1,119,374 of record VZQC01010507.1, read on the forward strand.
AGAAATCCCAACCCAGGGAATTTTTGGCAATTGATGGCTACTGAGAGAGGTAAACGACAGTGTCTTGGAGGGTTGGAAATCTTGGTGGGCACAATGTATGGATCCACACTGAAAGACATTAGGGGACACCGATTATACTCTATGTCATATATGTAAGAGAGCTCATAGAATTTGGTGGGGTGGCCACTGCAGGAGGTGCAGGGAGGAGAGACGATCTAAATGCCATCAACCTATGTTGTATGAAAATCACAAAAATTCAATAAAATGCAAGAAAGATGTTTGCTTTCATTAGGTCTAAGCCACCTTTTTGCAGCTCAACCTTACCTCCAGTTTAGATATTATCTTTACTTTCCATTGACTCTGTTTCTCAACTCACTTGACATTTAGAGAAAGGAATAATTCAGGCTCTCAAATCCCAAGCAAAACTCAAATCATAAGTATGTGATAAATGGAAGATTGTCTGAACAATGACTATGTGAGTCAAAGAGCTTTCTAGTGATGAGAAAGGAATGGAGATGTATACTGGATGCTTTTGACTGTCCCAAAGAACCACATTTGAGACATGCATTGAAAAAGAGGGACACTTCTAGTTCAGGGAGAAAAATGTCAGAACCAGGCTTTAGGTAGATGTGTGAGAACTAAATGCAGCCCTCTAGTGAGTCTCTTTGCAGGAGGATAGGCAATGTTTGATACTTGAGCGGAAGCTTAATAATTCAATGAGAAAATAGTATTATCAGAAGCCTGACATCTCTAGGTACAGCCTCCCCCACTTACTTATCAGCCCTCTTGGCTCCACAGTAAATCTCAATCTCGCTTTATAATAATGCAAGTAAATATTTATTTTGGTTTTAAACATTTGAGAGATAAATACAATCTGGTGTTGATTCCTGACAATAAACATGCTATTAGCAGAGCCTAAACTAGGATCAGTTCTGAATTGGTACTTAGGAAGAGAAATCAGCCATAGGATTCTGCCCAAGGGCTATCAATGACCAAGGGTCTCTGTTTTCAGTCACTTTTCTACTTGCTATTCTATCGCTCAGGATAAAATGAGCATTCTCCTAATGGGTTTGCAGAATTCAGTCTTGGTGGCTCCACAATGTCCACACAGATGCTCTAGTTAAAAAAGAAGAAAGCCTTTGGGTTGGTGCCTTTATTTTATTCTATGTATTATTAGTTTCCATCCAATGAAAGGGAAATATAACATTGCATTTTCCCCCTTTGGTTTTCATCATGAACAGACACATTCAGAACTTTTACCAAGGCCAGTCCTTGGGAGTATTCTGCTACAGCTGGTTTTTATTCTTGCTCCTAGGTGGCCCTGCTGAAATACAACTTTGCTCTTTAGATGCAGAGATATTTTGTTGGAAAGTGTAAGTAAATTGAAGGGCTTCTAGATACTTGAGTAGATCCGTATTCATTTAAAATGTTTGAGATTTACAGCTACATTAGACCAAGTGAATAAAATGGATTCATTATATTTTAGAGCTACATTTACTTTTGCTTAGAAACTTTAGAGATAATTATATTGAGTATCCTAATTTTATAGTCAAAGTGATTAGGGTACAGAGATATTAAGCCAGATTCCTAAAACAATATATTGCTCATTATTACTGTCAGGGTTAGAACCCAGCTCTTCTAGAGTCTGGTCCAAGACTCCTATAATTACTTATTTTAAAATACAAAGTAAGTTAAAGATTTTTAAAATGGGGTTACTTCATTAAAATCACCTGGCTGAGGCAGATAAGAAACTCTATTATGGCAAATGTCAATCTACCTGAGTACTGTTAGATATGATAGTAAGGCTTTTTTTTCTCAGCTGTAACTATGGGATCCATGAAATTCTCTGTCTCTGTCTCTGTCTCTCTGTGTCTCTCTCTGTTTCCCCCCTCTTTCCCTCCCTCCCTCCTTTCTTCCTGTCTATAAGCTCCCAGACAAGCCTCCTTTCTACCCTACAGATGTGCTCATTTCCTCAAAATGAATGTAGTTAAAGTTGCTGCATCTTACTTAACTCTTATCAACAAGACTCACAATAAAGTTTGCCTTGCAGAAGGGTCTCAAGGACCTAACTCATCTTCTCTGATCTCAGAACTGATACAAGCTCAAGTTGCTTGTGGAAACCTGTGTCCTTTTTTCCAAAGATAATAAGTAACAGACACTATGAGTGTCTGTTGAAGGCTAGAGGAAAGCCGCTGTCTGCCTTTGCATTCCCCAGGGAGTGCAAGCTATTGTGAGGAAGCAGACAGGCCTTGTGCTGTAGCCTGGCTCACAATGGCACATGCTAGTGACAAGAGACATAACATCGGAGCTGTGGCTCCTGCCTGGCTGCAACTATTGATACAAGTTGTGTTGACTTGTACTTATTACGACTTCAATCGGGAAGCTGCATTCCAAATAGTAATCAGTACCGTACAAAGCTTTCCAGTGTGCACTCCTCACCCTAATTAAACAAAATGTAAAGGCAATTAAAATACACATTTGAAAGCAAGTTGTCTCTCCTATGGAATAAATTATTTTCTTTTTAGGTTAGTATGGCATTTGACCAGAATCAACGGAAGGAAAAACAACATCCATCTTATTACTGACAGGAGGCAAGAATTTTAATATATACAGATAAATTTAATGGGGACTATCTTTCATGTCTTTAGCAAAGTATAGTATACATATGCAGTGCCTTTCAATGTAGTGTGTTTACATTGCGTGCGTGCATATGTGTGTGTGTGTTTGCTCATGAACAAAACAAAGACTGAATGAACAGAATTTTAGCAGTAGGGAAGAATACACATGTAACCTAATTCACCTTTTCTACTTTGCAGTTTTAGAAATTAAGACCTATGAATAAGTAGTTCTAGAACATTTTTTTAATTCATATTTTGTAATTTTTCATTCTGGTATATTGACTAGATTCCAAATTATCAGAAAATTTATGAAACAGAAATTCAAAAACAACAAATAAATGACGAATATATTAGTATCTATAAGAGATTGAATTATATCAAAATTATTATCATTGGCTGGATTAAAATAAAATATTAATATGCAGTTTATTTTGTAGCATTTAAAGTTTTGTGTTTTAAATGTTTCTCTTTAAATAGACAATTGGTATCTCTGGTTGTCTCCTTCCAACTGCTCTGACTCTAGAGCAAGGATGTACTTTCGAAGGAAAACCTGGACAAATCATCTAATTAAACATCACCAACTGTTTACATTGTTAAAAGAACACATGAAAGTAAAAGGGGGACTTGACAATAAAAAGTTCCCATCATGAGAGAGGGGGGAATGGAAATGAAAACTACCAGTATTCATATAAACATTGAAACTATTAAACAATAAAAAATCAGATGTCAGTTGTTGGACTTTGAAAAATAGGCAATTGAGCCGGGCGTGGTGGTGCACGCTTTTAATCCTAGCGCTCAGGAGGCAGAGGCAGGTGGATCTCTGTGAGTTCAAGGCCAGCCTGGTCTACAGGGAGACCCTGTCTCGAAAAGACCAAAAAAAAAAAAAAAATAGGTAATTGGAGTTACAGACGGTTCTCAGCCACCATGTGGGTGCTGGAGATTGAACCCGGGTCCTCTGCAAGAGCTGTTGGAGCTTTTAACTGCTAGGCCATCTCTGAGAACTCCAGTTCCAAGGGAATCCAACACACTCTTCTGACCTCCGTGGCATTGCGTGACACAGGTGCACAAACCTACATGCAGACAGTACATTCATACACATAAACATAAATAAAGTAAATAAATAAATAAATAAATAAATAAATAAATAAATAAATAAATAAGTAAAGCTCCAACTCTCATAAGCAAAACTCCCTCATGCCATAGAGGGCAATGAACACAAAAGGACACAAATGGCTAAAATGTAGAGAATAAGTCTGCAGAGTGTGGGTCCCCGGACAGGACTCCACCCATCCAGGGCTTGGGGATCCTTGCAGAAGAGGAGGCAGAAAGAGTCTAAGAACCAGAGAGGAGGTTCACGACCATATGGAAGTAGGATCCTGGGACCTTGCTCATAAGAACTTGCAACAATATTGTCAGCTTGCACAAGACCACACAGACTCAATCAGACAGAAACCAAGCATAGAACTGGGGAATGGGCAGCAGGCCCTAATGTTAGCCATAGAACTCTTGGCAGCTGATTACTTACTTCTGGGTGAGGGAGAGTTTATCTTCTTTTAAGGGAGTGACTCTAAACAGACTGACTAGACCCAAGTGAATGACCTTGCACTGAGGGATGTCTGGTAGACTGATTTCACTAAATGGGCCTTTACATATAAGGCAGAATACATGAAATCTGGTGGGAGGGGAGGTTAGGGTAATAGATGGTACAGATGAGGGAGGGGCATAAAGATTATTAAGATGTTTTGTATGAAATGCACAAACATTCAATTAAAAATACATTTAAAAAAACTAAGAAATGTTGCACTGTAGATGTGTCGACTAGGCATGAGCCATTTACAAACCATGTCTGTATGTGTCCAGCTATGAGACTCTGCACTATTTTCATCTGGTGCAAAAGAGGCTTATTTTCTGAGTGGTGTCTGGGATATTTGTCTGCAAATATAAGGATGTTTCTTTTGGAGTTAGTAAAATGTTACCTTCGCCTAAGAATGAGTCAACTTTGTGGAATTGTCTAAGATCTATGACCTCTCCAGTTGTGTGCATCTGGCTATGTTAACAATACCACACATGAGTTTCCACCCACTGAGTGGGCTTTAGGTCCAACTGGTTAGCCATTAATTTCCCCCAAGATAGAAGTGCAATGATTGCATGGATATTGTGTGCTATGCTGGTCATTGACATAGATATTTGGTCTTGAGGCTGATGTTGGACCATCTATTGATGATCTGCCTAAGTGGCTTGCATAGTGCTCTCCACAGCTATGAGAGCTAGCCTTCAGGGGTGGTGGCTTCCAGGTCAGATACAGCTATATTGCTCAAGATCCAGTCTCTGAAGTACATCCTGTCTTCAGCCATAGGGTCTTACCTTCGGGTTCTAGGAAGCAATCAAGGGCTATGGCATAGCCTGTGTAATTTGAGGAGTCTCATGGACTACCTTGGCCAAAAACTCAAAGGAAGGTTTCTTCTGTCTGGTACTGTTTCTTGATATTCAGCCTTCATCTTTGCATATGGACTCATGTAGAGATAGTGTATGTGTAATTTGTCAGTAGATTGTTAGACTAATCTGTTTCTCTCGGGTTTTTCACCCTAGCAAGGCATTAGTTTTCACTCCTCTCTCCCTTTACCTGTCTAAAAAAAGGAAAGCTAGACTTCAGGTGTGCTCTGCAGGGCTGCTTCTCCAGCACTTGGTCCACTCCGCTTTCACTGGACTCTCACTCGTGCTGGCTTCTTTTGTCCCTTTCAGAATCTTGCTTCTCCGTTCCCTTGGCCCCTTGCTTATGCTACTTCATCACCTGGAATCCCTTTCTATTCATTCTTGATTTAACAAATGTCCCTTAAATTTCCATATATTAGCTCAAGTTATACTTCTATTTTTTTTTTTTTACTTATTTTTTAATTTTTTTTTTTTTTATTTATTTCTGTATGTGTATGAATGTACTGTCTGCATGCAGGTTTGTGCACCCGTGTCGTGCAATGCCGCGGAGGTCAGAAGAGGGTCTCGGATTCCCCTGGAGCTGGAGTTCTCCTGGAATTGGAGTTTCAGACGGCTCTCGGCCGCCATGTGGGTGCTGGGGATCGAACCCGGGTCCTCTGTAAGAGCGGTCGGCGCTCTTAACCGCTAGGCCATCTCTCCAGCCCCTACTTATTTTTTTATGTGTATGAATGTACTGTCTGCATGCAGGTCTGTGTACCCATGTCATGCAATGCTGCAGAGGTCAGAAGAGGGTGTCGGATTCCTCTGGAACTTTAGTCAAAGACGGTTCTCAGCCTCCATGTGGGTGCTGAGAATCGAACCCGGGTCCTCTGCAAGAGCAGTTGACGCTCTTAACCGCTAGGCCATCTCTCCAGCCCCAAGTTCTACTTCTTTTCTAAGTAAGTTCCTATTTTCCTCTCCCTCTCTTCCTCCCTCCGCTCTTCCTTTCTCTCAGCATCTCTGCTTCATGCATATCTCTTTCATAGTCATTATGATTACATGTTTATTTCAAACATGGTCTGACTCCTGTATTTCTCCCACTAAATTAAAATCTCCATGATGTTGAGAGCTAGGAGAGTTCATTATACATAAATATATTCATGATATTAAGTTATATAATAACATTATGTATAATAATCTGTATTTTAAATATGTCCATGAGATTATATGTCATTGTATTGGTCACTTTTCTGTTGCTGTGATAAAGCACCATGACCCAGGAACTTATAAAAGGTAGAGTTTATTTGAGCTTACGATTGACAGTTCCAGGGAATTAGAGTCCATTGTGGCGGGAGGCATGGCGGCTGGAGAGGCATGGCAGCTGGAGCAGGAAGCCGAGGGTCACATCTCACAAAGAGCACAGGAAGCAGAGAGAGGGCAACTATAGACCACGAGGCTTGTTAAACTCTCTAAGCCCTGCCCCCAGTGACACACTTCCTCCAGCACGGCCACACACCACAAGACCTCCAAAAACAGCGCTACCAACTGGAGACAAATATCTGAATACCTAGAGCCTATGGGGGACAGTCATTCAAACCACCACATTCCACTCCCTGGCCCCCATAGGCTCCTGACCATATAAAATGCAAAATGCATTCAGTCCAACCCCAAAAGTCCCCATAGTCTCCACCAGTTTCAATGCCATTTGAAAGTCCACAGTCCAGTCTCTTCTGAGACTCAGGCCAATCTCTTAACTGTAAACTCCTGTAAAATCAAAAGACAAAAATTACATACTCCCAATGTACAGTGGAACTGAGTACACATTCCCATTCCAAAAGGGAGGAATAGAGGCATAGTGAGGAAATACTGGACCAAAACAAGACTGTAAACCAGCAGGGCAAAAACCAAGTCCAGTAGCTCCACATGCAACTTCTGGGACTTGACTTCCAAAGGGCTTAGATGGCTCAGCTCTTCCAGCTTTGCTTGCAACACACATCTCTTTCTTAGGCCAGTGCCACTCCCTGTATGCAGCTCTCCTTGGAAAATATCTCACAGGTCTGGCATCTCGAATGTCTTCTTGGGGTCTCTGCTGCCAAACAGGCTTCACATTCACAGCGTCATGCAATGGCCTATCAGGGCCTACTTATGCAGGGACACCCCTGCTGCGCTCTGCCTGACCTTGGCAGCTCTCTGAAACCGTGGAGGAAGAACTGATGACCCCTTCACTCTTGCAAACTTCATACCTGTAAAGCCAGCACCACGTGAATGAAACTGCCGAGATTGGCTGCAATTTTGGGATGGACCCTGGCCTATTTCAACCACATTTGCAACTTTTCTCTGCCCTGGACTTGTTAGAGGATTAGCTGGGTGTGGTCTTGCCCTGAAGATACTGATTCTTTTGTTTACTTGTAAATCTCCAGGCCTCTCCTTAATTGCTTTAATTTCCTTATGAAAGGGAGCCTCTCCTTCACATGCCTTGGCCCCACCTTTAATCTTCCTAGTGCAGTTATCAGATCCAAACTGTACATTCTGCATTTCTTTCTGCCCCATCTGCTCTTCTTCACTGTAGATCTGCACAATATTCACCATTAAAAGCCACGCCACCATTTCTACATTAGGCTTTTTTGAAATATCCTCCGCCAAAGATATTCGTCCATTGCTTTTCAACTTAGCATTAGGCACGATTTTGGGCTGCGGGCCAACTGCTGCCAGACTCTTATCCAAATATCCCAGTTGCTGCTAAGTCTTTATTTTCCCCTGGAAACACATCTTTTGCACGGCCATGCTTTTTTCCCAGGCCTCCACTAGAATGGCCCTTAAAGCTCTGCTTACAATAGTCAACAGCCTTTCCAGCCCAAAGTTCCCAAAGTCTTCCACATTTCTCCAAAACATCACATGGTCAGGTTTTCACAGCCAAAGGCCCCACTCTCTGGGTACCAATTTTCTGTATTAGTTACTTCTTTGTTTCTGTGATAAAGCCATGACCTAATGGACAACTTATAACCGGAACGGTTATTTGAGCTTTACCCCAATTGACAGTTTCCAGGGGGAATTAGAGTCCATTGTGCAAGGAGGCATGGTGGTGGAGGGGGAGGCATGGCAGTGGAGCAGGAGGAAGCGAGGGTCACATCTCACAAAAGAGCACAGGAGCAGCAGAGAGAGAGGGCAACTGTATGCCACGGAGGCTTGTTAAACTCACTCTAAGCCCCTGCCCCCAGCGGACCACACTTCCTCCTGCATTGGCCACCCACACCCCAAAGACCTCCAGAAACAAGCGCCACCCAAAATGGAGACAAACGTTTCTGAATCCCTATGGAGCCTATGGGGGACAACTCATTCAAATCACCACAGTCATGATATCATATGTAAAATCATTCCTTGGTTTCCCTGAGGGATTGATTCCAGGACTCTTTCAGAATCTAAATAGATTGCTGGGAGGGGACTTTTGTAATACTAATACAGTTATTATATATAAAACCACACATTAGACCTTAGATACTAATTAAATGATATTATAATTTCTTTGTATGTAATTACTTTAAAATGTCGGTAAATATTTTGGTGCTGTATATTTTAAACAATAATTAAATATCTGCACTTGTTAAATACAGGTGTAGTTTTCCCAAATATTTTCATGCATAATTTGTTAATTTTTTCATATTTATTTATTTATTGTATCAAATCTAGACCCATGTCCCCCACCCTATCCCCCGCCCCACCAGAGTCATGCATTCCTGCCAAACATGCCTTTCATCTCTTTCTCACTCTTTCTCAATTTTTCCATGTGGAAGTTGACGTTTGGCCGAAGTTTACTGCTTCAGTCAGTTCTGTGATGCAATCCTTTCTGTGTTTTTTTTTTGTTTCCAATATGCATCATCCCAACTACCTGGAAAAAAGCTCAAGGGCCATGCAACAAGAAATACTAAAACTAGGTAATTGGCACTAGATCCCACAGATGAGGGATACCATTTTCATTTGTTTTTCTGGGGACTGTTACTTCACTCGCCTGATGTCCTAGCTCCAGACATTACCTGCAACGTCTTGATGTCCTCTTTCTTTACTGGTGCATTAGAATCCATTGGTAGATTGTACCAAATCTGCTTTTATCCACTCATCAGTGAGGGGCACTTTGGTGGGTTGGTCCAGCTCCTTGCTATTGTTGAAGAGAGCTGAAATACCCATGGCCATGCATGTATCTCTGAGGGGGGGTGGAATCTGAGGGTAACTGCCTAGGAAGTGGTTATGGCTGGGTCAGGTGGCAAGTTCGTTCAAAGTCTTCCAAGGATTCTCCAAACTGCTTTCCTTAGCTGGAGCAGGAGTTACATCCCACCAGCGAGTAGCCGAGTGTTACCCTTTACCAAATCAACCATCTACAGCACTTGCGATATTTGTTTCTTGATCTTAAGCCATTCTATTGAGAAGGATGAATCTAAGCCGGGCATGGTTGGCACACGCCTTTAATCCAGCACTTCGGGAGGCAGAGATAGGTGGATCCCTGTGGGTTCAAGGCCGGCTGGGTCACAGCTTGAGCTCCAGTACAATCTGGATAAAAGGAGACCTTGTCTCAAAAATCCAAAAAAGTGTTAAACACAAAACGACCAACTACAACAAAAAGCTGATAATCCTTAGAGTGGTTTGATTTGCATTCCTTAATGATACTGAAGTTCAACACTTCTTGAGGTGTTTCTCAGCCCTCTCTAGTTCCTCACTTGTGAAGTCTCATCAAGTTCTTTGCTCCATCTATGAGTGGGTCATTTTTTCTTCTTTCTTCTTTGTTTATTGAGTAGTTTACATATTCTGCGAAATCAATGCTTTGTCAGCTGTTTTCTGCAGTGAAGGTTTTCCCTCCCACCTTGTGGATCTCTCTTCACTCATGGTTGTTTCTTTGATGTACAGAGTTTTTGTAGTTTAACGAGGTCCCACTTGTCAATTGTCGACTTAAATTCTTGTGCAAGGCTTGCTGTCTGATTTAGGACGTCTTTCCTACGCCTATGTCTGTAGTCTGCTGCCCACTTTTTCTTCTATTGCATTCAGGTTTGGGGTTTCACATTGAGGTCTTTTGATCCATCAGGTTGACTTTTGTACAGGGTGAGAGGTAGCAGTTTGGTAGCCGTTTTTAATTTCATTCTTCTAACGAGTGATGATCCATTTTGCCAACACCACACGTGCTGAAGATGCGTCTTTTCTCCATTTTGTGTCTTCTTGGCCCCCCTTTTGTCAAATATGAGATGCGACTTGACAAAATTGTACAGTTTTTGTGCTCAAGTTTGGATCTTTCAGTTTTGTTCATTGGTCAACAGTCTGTTTTTGTGCCAGGACCAGGCTGGTTTTTATGACTACAGCCTGTAGTATAGTATAGTTTTAGGTCTGGTATAGAGATCCCCCCCTTGTGTCATTCGGTCAGTGGTTGTTTTGGGCTCAGAGTCTTTTTTTTTTCCAAATGCATTTAAGGAATTTTTTCAAGCATGTGAAGAAGTAAGAAGAAAACTCTTGGGGATTTGATTGGGATTGCCTAAAATCTATACAAGAGTTTTGGTTAGAAAATAGAATGGACATTTTTACATTGTTAATTTCCACCCATCCATAGCATGGAGGTTTTTCAATTTCGATGGGTGGGGGTTTTTTCAATTTTCTTTCTTTAAGGGTTTTAAAAGGTTGTTGTTGTTAGAAATCTTTCGTGTCTTTGGTTAGGTTTGTTCCTATGTATTTTATTGTTTTGAGGCTATTGGGTGGAAGGTCTCCTTGAATTCTTTCTCCAGTTGCTTGTTGTTGGTGGTTTAAAGAAAGGCCATTGATTTTTTTAGGTGAATTTGTATTCTGCCAATTTGCTGAAGCTGTTAATCATTTCTAGGAGTTTTGTTGTTGAGTTCTTAGCATCCCTAAGTAAACAATTTCTCTCATCAACAAAATAGGGATCGCTTTGACTTCCTTCATTTTCCAATTAGTACTCCTTTAATTTCCCTTCTTGCCTTATTGCCTTAGAAAGTGTTTCAAAAGCACTCCTTGAAGAGAGTGGTGACAGGGGGCAGGCTTGCTGATTTCCTAACTTTAAAGGGAATTTTTTTCTGTCATTTCTTCCGTTAGGATGATATTGGCTGTGGGTTCCTGTTATGTGGCTTTGATTACATTGAGGAATTGAGCCCTTTCCAATCCAATCCCTCTAGGACTTTAACCATGAAGGGAGATGCTGGATTTTGTCAACGGCTTTTTCAGCATCAATTTGAGATGATGGTGTGGTGTGGTTTTTGTCTTTATTCCATTTATATGTGTTGCTGATTTTTATTGATTTTAATATGTTGCTGATCATCCCTGCATCTCTGGTAATGAATCCAACTGATCATGATGGCCGCCTATTTTGTTGTGGATCTTCTTTATGTGATTTGCCAGTATTCCGTTTAGAATTTTGGCATCTGTTGTCATTAGGAAGAGGGTCTTCTATTTTTCTCTTTTAGTTGTATCTTTGCCTGTTTTGGTTATAGAGTGATGCTGGCTCATAGAAGAAATTTGTGCGGAAGTCCCTCTGTTTGATCCTTCTAAACAATTGAGTAAAATGGGTGTAGTTCATTTGAAATGTTTTATAAATTCTGCTGTGATGAAACCCTCTGGGCTGGGCCTTTTTTTTAGTTGACAGGTTTCTTATTACATCTTCAATTTCTTTCATGATTCATGGGTCTGTTTAAGCTGTCTATATCTTTTTGGTTGAGCTTCGGTGATTCCCAGGATTTCAGATACTTCATCCATTTCTTATAGGTTTTCAAAATTGGACGCAGTATAGATTTTTGAAGTTTTCCAGTATGATTGTCTCTGGATCTTTTCCTTGTATGTTGTGATATTTCACCTTTTCTATCATGGATGTTATTGATTTGGAGTTGTTCCTTCTTTCTTTTGTTGAACTGGGCTAGAGGTCTATCTTGTTTATTCTTTCAAAGAACCAACTTTGGATTCACTGATTTTTATTGTATGTTTCTTTGTTTATATTTCCATGCATCTTCTCTGATTTTTGTTATTTTCTTGTCTGTTGCGTGTCTAGGGTTCATCTGTTGTTGCCTTCGAGTGCTTTTAGTTGCAGAGTTAGGTCATTCAGTTGTGCTCTTTCTTGTTTTTTTTAATGTAGGCACTGATAATTATAAATGTATCTCTTAGCTCTGCTTTTTAAGGTATCCCATAGTTTTTGTTGTGTTTGTTGTATTTCATTGTCATTCAGTTCCAGCAAGCTTTTATTTCTTTCTTTATTCTTCCTTGACCCCCTCATTCATTCTTCAAGAGTGTGTTGTTTAGTCTCCATGTGTTTTTGTAGCAGGTAGGGTATCATGGTGTTGATGTTTGAGCTTTATTGCACTGTGGTTTGCTAGACTAGAATGCATGACAATTATTCTATCTTTTTGCTATCTGTGGAGGTTCTTCTGTGTCCCATATGTGGTCGAGTATTTTGGAGAAGTTCTGTGGGGTTGGGTGCTGAGAGAATAGAAAGTGTCTTCTCTGGTATTATATGGAATATTCGGTAGAGGTCTATGAGTCCATTTGGTGTATCACATCTTTCAGTTCAGATTGTCTCTTTGTTTATTCTTTTTCTGTTGACCTTTCCAAAGGACTTTTGGGGTTGAGAAGTCCCCTTACTATGAGTGTACTGGGGTTAGTTGTGTGACTTGTGGTCCTGGAGAATTATCTTTAAAAAGTTTGGTGCACAGAGTTTGATGCATATATCTATGTTCATAATTGTGAATCTTCTTGGTGAATTGTTCCTTTGATAAACATGTAATGGCATCTTTGCCTCTTCTGATTCTTTTACTTTGAACGTTTCTTTTGTCTGACATTAAAATAGAAACACCTGCTTCTTTTTGGTAACATTTGCTTGGAATATTTTTTTCCATCCTTTCACTTTAAGGTGGTGCCTGTCCTTGAAGGTTAAGATGTGTTTCTGTAGACACCTGTGTAGATTCTGTTTCCTTATCCATTCTCCCCGTCTATGGCTTTTGATTGGGGAATTTTCGTCCATTTACTATTAAGGTTAGATGATAGGTTAGTGTGCTTCCTTTTGGCTTTATTATCATTTGCAGTTTTGGTTTAGGTTTCTACTTCTGCCGTTGTGCTTTTCTTGTTTCTTTTTTTGGGGGCTGGGGATGGTTTCTCATTTCTTATGTCCTTTGAATCTGCTTCAAGTATTCTCTGAAAGGTTGGTTTTCCGGACATGATTCTTTCATCTTGTTTATTAGCATGGAAGGTTTTTTTTTCTCTCTCCTTCAACTAATAATTGACATTTTCGCTGGGCATATAATTAACACTTTGCTGGGGTTGGCATCTAAAGTCATTTAACACAGGGAATGCTTTGCTCCTTTTCTTCTTGCTTCAAAAACCTACAAGATTATAAAGAGCCAATCAAAGAACTAAGAAAAGAAAAAGAGGAATGAAGCCTTCAGAAGGGACATAGAGGAAAAGGGAAAAGAGAATGACAAGCTTGGAAGGAAGTAGAAACACCTGACATGGATCTATGTGAAAAAGATCAAAGGCGTAAGGAACCAACCGACATAAGCAAGGAGCTACAGGCAGAGATTGAGAAACTCCAAAGAGAGCAGAACGAAATACTAAAGAAATCGAAGAGGAAATGAAAAAAGGAAAAATCCAAAAACACTCATCCATTCACAAGAGGATGGACTGGACACAAAAGCCTAGAAGCAGAATGGAGGAAGAAAAAAAAATACGACCGGATTACACAGAACAACTAAAAACCTAAGGAAAGATTATGAAAATTTGAAAATACACAAAAGTGGAACAACCAGGAATGTGGGACACTATGAAATATCCTCAAAGCTGTGCAACATAGAATAGAGGAAGGAGGATAAAATTCCCCAAGAGAATGGTATTGATCAGATCTTCAACAGAATAATAGATGAAAACTTCCCCAAACTAAAAAAAGACAAACCAATACAAATACAAGAAGCACATAGAACTCCAAACAGACAAGATCAGAAAAGAAACTCTCCACACCACATCATAATTAAAATGCTAGACACCCAAAACAAAGACAAAATCCTTAAAGCCACAAGAGAAAAACAACAAGTGACCTATAAGGGAAATCTATCAGTATTACAACTGACTTCTCAATGCAAACTATGAAAGGAAGAAGAACATGGAGCAAAGCATTCCCAGTGCTAAAGGACAATTTGTTAAATTTTGGAAGAAAAATCTGACAAACATAGAGGGTTGTGTTCACAATGTGATTAATACTTATGTCAGTAGATTGCAGGTAAATAGGTATTGTAAATGTGTGAATTAAACAATACTAAGTTTTCTTAAACTATAATTCCTAGTTGGAATTTCATTTTTTGTTTGGACTTATAAATAATATCATATATAAAGCATTTTTTGTAGCTGCTATTTATAATAATATTATAAAGCAGGTTAATTTCATGCGACATTTGTAAGAATGGAATGAGTTTCTATAGAGAAGGATCAACTCTAAAAGTCTTGATAAAAACAGTGGAATTGATTATAATATTGAATGCTTTATTTTTTTAAAGAAATAAGTTTTTATTACCATATAATCAGTAGGCTTTGTAGAAATTGTCAGATAAAATCAACCACATATTTATAATTATACTAGATAATAGAAACAAATGTTAATACTTTAATATATTTCTTTATGTTTTGTGGATTTGGAAGGTTGTTTGTTTTGTCTTGTTTTTGTTTTGAGACAGGGTGTCACTGTGTAGCCCTGGATGACCTAGAACTCACTATGGAGATCAGGTGGGCCTCAAACTCACAGAGAGCTGTCTGCCTTCCAAGTGCTGGGATTAAAGACATGCACCATTATGCCAGGATACATTTCTTTTTTAATTACTTAATTAACTAATCAATTAATTAATTTATGTGTATGAATGTACTCTCTGCATGTAGGTTTGTGCACCTTTGTCGTGCAATGCCACGGAGGTCAGAAGAGGGTATCAGATTCCCCTGGAACTGGAGTTCTCCTGGAATTGCAGTTACAGATGGTTCTCAGCCGCCATGTGGGTGCTGGGGATTGAACCCTGGTCCTATGCAAGAGCAGTCAGTGCTATTAACCGCTAGGCCATCTCTCCAGCCCATCAGGCTACATTTCTTTATGTAAGATGGTAATACAGGGCAGAATTACCCAAGATGTCATCTAAGTACTCAACTCTGAATCACAGATAATTGTGCCATAGGAAAAAATTTTACTTTTCTTGGACAGTGTCTTGCTCTGCAGTTCAGGGTGGCTTATTCTCTTCCACGGCCTAGCTGGCTGCCCATGCTGGGATCCTCCCACCTCAGCCACCCAAGTGCTTAGATCATGGGCAAGTACCAACACCTGTACAAATACAAATTATCCTTTCTTATGGAGGAAAAAACATGGAGATATCCCTCAATTGTTTTAGATACAATATAAATATATTGTGATACCAAAAGCCTAAAGGAAAACAGTATAGTAATACAGTGATTAGTCAACAGAGATCCACCTTCTCTGGATACAACTCCTAACTTCATTGCTTACTATCTATCTGGGGAAATCATTTCATTTACTGAGCCTCAGTTTCCTCTTATATAATTATGACTAGCTAATAAAGATGTGAAGATTGAGAAGGTCTATGTGTAGTATCAATGGTACTCCTTAGGTGTCCATGTGAACAATAGATAACAAACCCAGAATTCCTGGGTAACTATTATCTGCTTCCAACCAGCTTCACATGGGGCTAAGCTTACCCTAAGTTAAAATAAAAACTATCATAAAATCCTTCTTCTGGCACTTTCTGGTACATCCTACTCACTGCAAAGCTGCATTTTCTTTCTCAGCCATTAAGTTGGTGATACTCTGGCTGTTGGAACATACAAATCCTTTCCCGTAGTTAGTTTTAAGATTTGGATTGCAAGGTTTTTTGACAAAACATTTTTGTATCTATTTATATCCCCCTTTTTTATTTTAGGTTTTTATTTTTGACCCATGAGTCTCAAAAAAGCAGTTGTATTGTATATACCTATAGGGTGGAATCAAGGAACAGATTTCATCAAGTTCACCCATGCTGTTTTGGGTTACTGTATGTGATTAACTTGGGAAACAATCTTTATTCTTAAATCAAATCATCCTATAGGTGAAAGAGATTGCTACCAGGTGATACTATATGACAGCAAAATTATAGAGAACATTTGTTTATACCAATCCCAAAGTAATTGTTATACAGTTTTTAATTAAAGCTAATGTGCACAACAGCAATTTATATCACCAATTAACTCAGATGCATTACCGTTTTTATCAGCCTTTAAACCAGTGTTGTTTAATATACACATATTTACTTTTACTAAGTCCTAAAACACCATGTATCCTGTAGACAGAGTCTGGGCAAAACTGGATACTTGTTGAACTCACGTCAATTAAATATGCACCAATCGAATATACACCCGTGTCCCTCTCCCACCCCTCCCACCCTTCCCGAGTCACCATTTCAGTCAGTTTTCTGATGCAATCTTTCTGTTGTTGTTTTTTTAATATGCATCCCTCTCCACAAGAAATATTTATAACTGGGTTATTGGTACTAGCATCCACATGTGAGAGATACCATTTGTTGTTGTTTTTGGGACTGTGTTACTACACTTTTTAAACATGATGTCTTCTAGCTCCATCCATTTACCTGCAAAGTTCATGATGCTGTCTTTCTTTACCGTTGACTAGAACTCCATTGTGTAAATGTACCAGACTTTCTCTATCCACTCGTCCAGTTGAGGGGGTATTTGGGTTGATTCCAGTTTTTTGCTATTGTGAACAGAGATGCAATATAAAATATAGATGTGCAGTGTATTTTGCAGTAAGATGAGTCTTGTGGGTATACACACAGAAGTGGTGACTGGGTCAAATGGCAGGATCATGTTGAGTCTTCGAAGGGTTATACACACTGTTTTCCATTAGTGGCTGCACAAGTTTACCTTCCTACCAGCATGGAGGAGTGTTCCCCTTTCCCACACCTCCTCCAGTACTTGGCATCATTTGTTTCTTGATCCTAGCCAGTTTACTGGAGTACGTTGGTCTTTAAGGTGGTTTTAATTAGGCATTTCCTTTAATATTAGCGACGTTGACCACTCTTAAGGTGTTTTCTCAGCATCTATCATCTTCTCTGTGCAGTCTCTGTTCAGATCTTGCTCCATCTATTGAGTAGTGGATCCTTTGTTTTCTTTCTTCTTTGTTTTTTAAAGTACGTCTTGTATATCTGGAACATTATCATGCTTTGTCGGATTGTATCTCTGTGAAGGTTTCCTCCCACTTCTGTGGGTTTTCTCTTCACTTCCTTTATTGTTTCCTGAAAGATGAAAACACACCCCGGAATTGACTAGAGACCAAGACAACAGCCAGAGAAAGTAGACTGTTATGCATCTCATCCACCTGTGACCTTTTCTAAGCCTAGGAACAATCTGCGGACGAGGGGGGGGGTGCGGTAGATTAGAATTGGAATGTAAGGGCTGAGATTGGAGTGAATGGTTGAAACTACAATACTATAGACTGGGACACTCATTTGATTCCACTGATTGAACATACAAGCCCCCTGTTGGATGGTGGGAAACACGTGCGCTGTGTGGGTTTGGGCACCACAACTTGATCCCGCATAATTGTTTTACATGAAGGATGCTTGTACTCACAGATTATCACTTATTGTTAAAAAAAAATGAAAACAAAACAAAACAAAAAAACAGAGAAAGATGCAGAAAAGTTACGGCAGAATGCATGATCTGGGATGGGTAGGGGTGGGGTGGGGGGAAGGGAAGGGGATATATGCCTGAACTGAATTGGAAAATGATGTATGAAATACACAAAGCATCAATAAAAAAATAAAATAAATAAAAATAAACAAAAATGACTTCTATACTGAAAACTGGACATCAAGTTTCTATTTTCAAAATGGAATAAGCTGATTTTCCACCAAAATGATATTTTTCTTCTATTTGGGTATTCAAAAAACAATAAAATGACTTCTTGTGTGATTGTTCCCAAGGGAAAAAAACTATCATAAAAAAGCACTGGGTACTACAGTAAGATTATGTTATCCAAGATAGACTCCGCCTCTTCTGTTACCTGCAAGGGTCTTTTGTTCTCTGTATCTCTTTCTTGGAGCAGGTTGGCCATCCTCCCCTTCTCCTTGTCTGTATCCCTCCCTATCTTCCTTTCTCCCTCTCTCTTTTCCTCTCTCCCCCTCTCCTTCTCTCCCTCCCTTTTATCGCCATAGTATCTATTTCTTCTGTGCACATAGCCTTTATTCCAAAGTAAAGCTGACTTGTAAGAAAGAAACTTCTCAAACTGGGACATTTTTCATACTTAACCCTCATTCCTTTGACAAAGGAGGGACTGGTTTCCTTTCCTCTTCTTGCTCCCAGGGACTCAGAGTAGACAATTCCTTGTGTCTTCTATAAACCTATTCCTTCTTCTCTTTCTAGACAACTGCTTCCTTCTAAGAACCTGGAATCTGAACAAGTTAAGTTACAGACTAGATTCATTTCTGAATTAATTTTGCCCTACAGTGTGGTTAACTGTTCTTGCTTCCCCTTTACACTAATCAGGTAAAGAGTTTCTAGTTCATTCCTACGGCAGACCTTTCCTTCCTTTTTCATGTTATAGCTGTCTAATCATAGATAAGTTAATCTACACTTTTCTTCTCCAATATCTTTAAAAAGATAAATAATAATAGTAAAAAAACTTCATAGGATTTTTGTAAAAGTTAACTAATCTCATAACTAAAGGGCTTAGGATGTTGTCTGCAATGCAACTTACATGCTTCTTACTTATTATTTCTTAAGTATACTTTTTTGTTTTGTTTTGCTTTGTTTTTGAGGCAGAGTCTCCCCTGTAGCCCCATCTGGTCTAGAATTCACTATGTAGATCAGCTCCTCTCGATCTCACAGCGATCTGCCTGCCTCTTCCTCCCAAGTGCTAGAACTAAAGCATGCATGCTCAGCAAGTATTATTTCTTAAACTTCAAGTCTGATCATTTCAAAAAATCTTGCACTCACAAACTTCCAGGATTAATTATTATGGCTATATTTTCTACTTCTCATAAACTGAAATTTCCATTTCTAAACTGCTACTGCTTCAGTTAGGATTCTGTACATTGTCATACACACACACACACACACACACAAACACACACACACACAAACACACACACACACACACACAAAAACTATAATCCAAAAAGGGAGTTTGTTCATTCATATAGCAAAGTCTAAAAAAAGATAGTAAACTCAGCTTGCTTTGGACTCAAAATATATAGCAAGATCCAGATTGTCTTAATTTCTGAGGTCTGCCTGCTTCTGTGTACTAATTTTTTGCCAGCACATACTTTTTACATATGGTGAAAAGATGATGATAGTAGCCTCAGTCTGTGCATTGGGCATCCCAGCAACATCTCGTCATTGAACTAACTGGCTTAGATACCCAACAACTCAGGAAACCAGTGTGAGATGAGTGGCAGGTATTTGAACATCAATAGAGAAAAATCAATGACTCTGTAAACTGCATCTTTGAAAAGATCAACAAATTTTATAAATGTAAAGCCAAGAAGATAAAGACAGAAAAAGAAAGAAGTCACAAATAATGAACTTTGGGGCTAAAAGGAGAAATCTCTTAAATTTTTGTACTGATATAAATAGAAAGGCAGTAGTATTATGAACAAATTTGTGTCTATGAAGTTAGTAACTTTGTTTTATGGGGGTTTTTTCACTTTCTTTTTTTATTAATTTTATTTTATTTTGTATGTGTATGAGTGTACTGTCTGCATGTAGGTCTGTGCACCCATGTCGTGCAATGCCGCGGAAGTCAGAAGAGGGTGTCGGATTCCCCTGGAACTGGAGTTCTCCTGGAATTGGAGTTTCAGACTGTTCTCGGCCGCCATGTGGGTGCCGGGTCCTCTGCAAGAGCAGTCGGCGCTCTTAACCGCTAGGCCATCTCTCCAGCCCCGAAATTAGTAACTTTGATATCAGAGTTAGTAGTGCTCATACCGCTAAGCAGTTGCGCAAAATACTGATGTGTTCATCTATAAAGTTACAAAAAAACCCTAAGGTTCTCATTATTCATCATCCAATATATAAGTTCAGCATTAGAGCATTTGGCAAATATATAATTGCCGTTCAGCTATATATACATATATCTGAATAATACATGTATGTATTTGTGAAAGGACATTTCTCACACCCCATTCCTTTCTTCTTAAAGGGTATTTATTAATAATCATAGTGTGATGATTTCCTTGCATGTTTGCTGTAACTAACACAGGATTCTGCATTGTATCTTCTCAAGTTAGACATTGTTATTCTAAAGTCATGAAAGATTTATTTTCTAAATTACACCAATGAATATATATGTATATGTATATATATATATATATATACATATATATACATATACATATATGATCTAGGATGCCTTCTTCCCTAGGCTGATACCATCTTGCTTGTGCCACTGTTATTACTTGCTTTTCTCTGGGGTTCTAAATTCTCGCTACCAGTTTTTATAGGCTGTATAAATACTTATTGCTTTCACTTAAAAAGCAAACTCATGCTTTTCAGTTATTATGGCTCCTATGTATTTTATCTATATTTAGAGAAAGCCAAGTACATATTACTTATTAACTATATTAATGATATCCAGAAAAGTTTATTTCCAGAAGTCTTTTTTATCTTATGTGTATGAATGTTTCACCTGCTTGTATGTAAGTGCACCCTATGTGTGAAGTGCCTGCAGAGGTTAGAAGAAGGTGTTGGATTCCCTGGAACTGGAGTTATGGATAGTTGTTAGCTACCATGTGGTGCTAAGAATTGAACTTGGGTCCTCTGGAAGAATAGCAAGTGTTCTCTGAGCCATGTCTCTAACATCCACAGAAGTCTTTCTTTCACTATAACTGAGTCAAACTCTAGCCTCCTTTACAGAAGAACAATTTCCTTACTCTGTAACCTATCATTGTTATAAGATATTAAAATATTAATTAATTGGGCTGGAGAGATGGCCTAGCGGTTAAGAGCGCCGACCGCTCTTGCAGAGGACCCGGGTTCGATCCCCAGCACCCACATGGTGGCCGAGAACCGTCTGAACTCCAATTCCAGGAGACCTCCAGTTCCAGGGGAATCCGACACCCTCTTCTGACCTCCGCGGCGTTGCACGACACGGGTGCACAAACTTACATGCAGACAGTACATTCATACACATACGGAAATAAATAAAATTAATAAAAAAAAAATTTAAAAAAAATTAATTAATTACCCTGTCGTTGGTAACCATATCTTATTATAAAAACATAACTTCTTAATAAATGACCAATAATTTCATTTCTTATAATAACACAGCTATGTAGGATCAATTCTTTAAGTGGAATTTGTGACCTTGATCTTGACCATGATTTTTTGATGTACTTTTTAAATAGGCACATACCAGCCAACTTCTTTAAAAAAAGTATTTTGTCCAGCTTTCACATTATAACTTTAGTCTTAGTAGCTTTGGTCTGTGCTTTTATATTAGTATTATTACTTGGCATATTTATGCCTCTGACTATTCAATTTAGGAATAATCTAAAAGTTCTCATTTATTTTCAATCAGTCCAAGTTATTTCTGTCTGCAGGCTGCCAGATCTTTACCTATTAAAATCCACATTTATTAATGCTTATGGTTCATGGTCTGCATTGAGCCTTTCTAATCACATGGTCCTTCCTGTCTTAGTTTTCTTTTAAATCAGAGTTTAAACCATGTCTCCATTTTCTACCATCAATCATTAATTAAGCCCTGTTTTGTTAAAACCTCTGAAAGCATTATGTTAGTAAAATGGCTAGATTTCAGGTCCACATCTCTTATCATTAGCCAGAGGTTTTTGTATCTGATCTCCATATCCATTCAAGAGAATAACTGTTGTGGAGGGACTCTCATGGAGAAGGTCATTCTGTCAGAAGACTTCTGCCTAATTTATACAGTGAGGAATGCTCACTAATTCTGGCCTCAGTGCTCTGACCACTTACCAATTGATTCCTATCAGTGCTGTGTGAGATAAATTTTAATCAGAGCTTTTTGGTCTCTAATAGTCTGGCTTTCTTTTTATAATGGATTTCTTTCATTCATGCTTTCCCTCGTCTGCATTTTTATGACTGTGATGTGCTTTGATTTACTTCATTCAAAGTATGATGCTCTGGCTTCAATTATTCAATTTAACTTTAAATAGACATTGCTACAAGTCTTACTGATACAAAGGACATCTGGTGTCAATAAATTGCAGCAGGAGGTGCCATGTGGGAAGGAGCCCAAGCACTAAAAACATATCTAGGCATATCCATCAAGACATAAGCTTATATGCCATGGCCTTCTGCTACTTATCTTTTTTTTTTTTTTTTTTTGGTGGACCTCAAGAGGCTCAAGTCAGCACAGCATCATTTTGATCTTCATTGCAGTAAAATTCAACTCATTGAGCTCTAGATGCAGAACACTGTGTCCAGTTGGTAAGATCTTTGCAGATAAGCTTTGCTAAGCAGGAAGGACAGACAACCCAAAAGGCCTCCTTTCCTCTATGTCCTGTTAAATGAAAAATGCTGTACAGGAGTCAAAAGAGTTTTTTCCTCAGTCTTCAAGCCAGCACACAAGTCTAAAGCATGGAAGTTTCTACAGGGAAATGTGTTTATGTCTTGCTATATCTGAGTCAATTCCAATTCCAAGTTTTAATAATTGCTGAAGACTGCCAAATCTACATAGCAGGATGTGCAGTGACTTAAATCAAGACTAACTTTTGCCTGATTTTAAGACTGGAAAAATCAACTCTCCTTAATTACAAAAGTATGAGTAATGCAGCAATAATTCACAAAAGATGTAACTGACATTTAAGTTGTATTCTGTATACAATAACTGTGCCTTGATAATCTGATCTGGGTGAAAATGAGTGTCCCTAATTATAGGTGGTCTTAAAGTGATGACAGCAATGAAACTGCACAAGCCATTGTTTCTACAGCTTGCCGCTCCGTGGCTTCACAGGTTCTCCTCATGTGCCAGGGAAGGAGTCCCAGACGGCTCATCCTCTCAGTAAAATCAGCTCTGTAAAGTGAGAAAGTTGTTCTTTCTTAAGATACATATATCAGTCTTGCTAGAAAGACGCTGGTTTGCCCATTTGGTAACGTTCTCACCCTTGGAGCAATCCCAGATGCCAGGAAGCGAGAGTGTGCAATGGGCCAAGAAGAGATCTGCAGAGGTGAGTGGGTTCTGTTCCTAGGGAGAGGGTGCTGAGAAATCCACTGCCTAACCAAATAAATACAAACAAGTAATGACAGTGTGCATCATGCCCATTACATTTAAGAAGTCAATTCTGAGTAAGGATTGGCGGCTGTGCCTAAGAAAAGCATACATTTCTAACCCTTTCTGTGTTCTGTACACACAAAGATGCAGTGCCCTCATAAGACAAACTGTCATGTCCCATGGCACAAAGGATGAAGAAGCAAACACTGCTTCTGCATTCAGGGGAGAATGTGGTAACAGTAAGAGGAAATGTTCACTGAAATTCTCTCTCGCTCTCTCCCTCCCTCCCTCCCTCCCTCCCTTACCATTTTTCTTTTGCTAGGAGTAAAGTTCTCACTCTGAATCTCTGGCTGGCCTATACTTGCTATGTAGCCCCAGGAGGCCTCCAGTGCCCGGCAATCCTCCTATCTCAGTCTCTCAGGTACTTAATCCCAGCATGCACCGCACATGACAGGAAGCTCTCTTGAGGTATCTTTCAAGGAATCTCTGATGCCTGAGGACAATCATATGGCACATAAAACTTCTAAAACTTTAGGTCCGGAGGTCTTTTATTTTTAGTCACTAGAGAAATTGAGGAGGTAGAAGATGTCTTAGCACAGGTTTTATTCTGCCATTCTTCCAATTGTATGAATTTAAGAGCGCAATCTGATCTCACATGGAACTTGTGCATGCTGCCACCGTTGCTGAGAGCTCACATAACTAACTTCCCAGTTGTATGGAAAACTGTTTTTTGGTGGTCATCCACCCCCTCTGGCTACAATCTTTCTGCCACCTCTTCCACAACAATCCTTGAGCCTTTCGAGGCAGAAGTTTGATGTGTCTAATTGGGGATAATCACTCTATAGTCTCTTAATTCTCTTCATATTGACCAGTTGTAAGAGCAAGCCAGACAAAATCCCAGCATAGATGTGGGGAAGTGGCTAAGAAACCCTAACCCGACCTGAAGAACTATTGGGATCCAATGGCTTCTGAGAGGAGGAGAATCAGTATCCTTCAAGGGTGTGACCTTTGTAAGTTAACCAGGCTGCAGTGGACACATCCACACTGAAGGACATATGAGGACTCAACTTGAATAGATAGATAGATAGATAGATAGATAGATAGATAGATAGATAGATGATAGATAGATGATTGATGGATGGATAGGTGATAGATAGATAGATAGATAGATAGATAGATAGATAGATAGATAGATAGATAGATAGATAGATAGATGATAGATATAGATGAGAAGAACGTGAAATCGTGCAGGAGTAGTAAGAGGAGGATGTGTAGACGGGGGAGGAATCTAAATATGATCAAAATATATTTTATGAATTCGCAAAAATTCAATTAAAAAAGAAAGAAACCAATCTGCTGCTGGGATTCTAACCCCAAAGCTTCTTTCTATCAATGTTTTGCGTATCCGTGGGGTCAGAAAACCTAATCAGGAGGCTGGAGAGCTGGCTCAGTGCTTGAGGGCCCTTAGTGCTTGGGCTGGGTAGCTTTAGTGTCAGCTTGATACACCTGGGTTGAGGGAGCCTCAACTGGAGAATTACCTCCATTGGACTGGCCTGTGGCCCTTTCTATGGGATATTTTCTTGATTGTTGAGTGATGTGGGAGGGCCTAGCCCACTATGGGTGGTGCCACCCCTAGGCAGGTTATTGTGTATTGTATAAGAAAGCAGGCTGAGCCTGGCCCAGGAGAGCAATGCTGCCAGTGAACAGCGTTCCTCCATGGCCTGTGCTTCAGCTCCTGCCTCCAGGTCCCTGTCCTGAGTTCCTACCTTGGGCTCCCTACGTGATGAACTGTGACCTGGGAGATGTAAGCAAAATAAACCCTTTCCTCCCCAAGTTGGTATTGGTCAGAGTGTTTTGTCATTGCAATGGAGAAGCAAACTAGAACACTGCTCTTACAAATGATTTGGGTTCAATTCTCAGCAACCACATGGCAGCTAACACCCATCCTCAGTCTCAGTTCCAGAGCATCTGATCCTCTCTTCTGGATTCTGTGCATACCAGGCACACACATGGTACACTTACATGCAGGCAAAATATTCATACGCTTAAAATAAAAATAAAATATTTTATATTTTTTTAAAAAGAAAGCTTAGTCAGGTTGGGGAAGATTTTTTGTATCTGATGATCTTATTTACCCATGCAGTGTCATGGAGGCCCAGTGCAGGAAGATCAAGACAGGACACATGCTTGCTGGACCTCATTTGGGTGACCATGGTGGGGAGGGACCCCAGTGTGGAGCACAGGGGCAGGATTGATGGTTATTTGGGTTTGCCAAGGAGGAGCCTTCAAGCACTTCCTTGGGGAAAACATGACACCTTTTGGTAAAAAAAAAAAAGGATTATATTTAACAGTTAAAAGTATTTTGTAAAATAATAGTTTCTCTTTTTATTTATACATGTTACAACCATTCATAATTTACCCTTATGTAATCCTATGGTGTGTTCTATCATATAGGAATACAAATAGTCATATTCTAGAAAAAAGAGAGAATGTAAAGTTATACTTCTTTTTACACTCATGGAACTTTACTGTTAAAATGTAAATCTCTAAATGTGCTTTGGAATTAACCTATAGTTTATTTTCAGATTTTGTAACTTTGATTTATGTGTGGAGTATATGTATGTATATTTTGGAATAATATAAAATCAAATGGGAACAAAAAAAGGGAGAGAAAAACCTATTCAAGGAACTGACCAAAACAGTAAACATGTGCACTGAAAACGTCATGGAAGACTGAGAAAAAGATGCAAGACAGGACTTGTGTATGACAGAATCCATGAGCTCTGACAGGGGGAGGGGGGATGAGGGGTGGGCATGGATGGGGGAATGAGTCTAAATCTGATTGGAAAATGTTGTGGGAAATGTGCTCAATAAAAATTAAAAAATATATTTTTATTGAAGTTTTGTGCATTTAATACAACATTTCTCAATACAATTTAGACTCATTCCCCTTTCTATGCCCCCCGCCCCACCTGAGTTCATGCATTCTGCCATCTTTTTCTCAGTCTTTTTAAAGTTTTTCTATGCAGAGGTTTACTGTTTGGGGCAGGCAGAAGTTTACTGTTTCAGTCAGTTATTTGACAGTCCTTTTGTTTTCCCTCTGATTATGACATCTGAAAAGAAACTGTTAATTCCAAAATATGATGATCTTTTCTGGAAGTTGCTACTAGATTCTGTAAGGAGAGTGATTGGGATAGACCACTTATATCACCTCAATATGGTGTACATAATCTGATGAAATATGGTAAAAAAAAAAAATGCCATGAGAACATTGTAACATCATCTGTGTGGAACTCTGCCCTCTGGGCATAACTTTGGCTTAGCCATCTTGGAGTCAGAACAACCATGATAAGGAGGACAAGACCCTCACTAATTTGGGCCCGTGAATGTTCCTTGGCAGAAGGGAGAGAGGGTTCGCAGGTCTCACAAAGTGACTCATGGGACAGATCCTAAGGAGACTCACATGGTACAGGAAGCTCACTGGCCTCCTCCTGTGCTCTCCCTCCAAATACTTAAGTAATTAACAATTTTGGGGGCCCTGAAAGAGACCCTTCAGCAGTGCAAATGCTCATGCTTCTGTTAGTAAGTTCTCGCACATCCTCCAGTGAGTAATTTCAATTAAACTTATAAGTTCACTCAGCTCAACTTGGGTGGAAATTTCTTTAATCTGTCATTGTCTTCTCTCTCTGGGGTGAATAGAAATAGATTTCTCATTCAATATCCATTATAAAATTAAAACTTCATTAAGCAAATAATTAATTTCAAGATTCAAAGTCTAGTGCCTAGAATGTCTGTATAGCTTTTCAGGAGATTATTTTTGAGTTATTCACAGCACATATTACTTGACACGGAAGCTGTGGGAAATGAGATGTCAGTCACTAGACTGACTTCCTTCTGCACCATTGATACTCGATAAACTCTATCTCATGGCAAAACTTTCTGGAATCTTCTATATTGATTTAAAAACTTGGGTACACAAATATGACTCTCTCTAGATTGAGAGCACTCTAGATTGAAGAAATGTATGCTCTGATAGAGATAAAGGTCTGTTCTTTCCCACTGGGTGCTCTACAAAGAATTCTGTCCCTTTATTGTCATTACCTAGTAACTATCACCTTATTTTAATTCATAAATCAATACATTAACAGTGTTTTGTCATTTCTTTTTAATGTTTGCTTTATCTAGTTCTGAGAGTTTTAAACAATTGTATTTGTGATTGTCTTAATGTTTTGCCAATCATTTCACTTTCTGCTGCCTTCATAAAACAAGGTCTGTGGATGAAATGGATGAATTTATTGAAGGAACATTTTTTTTTGGAACGTTAAGGGAGTACAGGACATTCTTTCTTCAAATGCTGCAGATTCAATAATGTTTTTTAATAGTTTAATAAAAAAAAACACAGAATGACTTGGTCTTAGAAGTCAAGATTCATAAACAAAACTTGAGGAAAACTATGGAACTAGCATTTCTATAATGAATATCCTATGATATTTCTACAATCAACATTCACAATTCTCTCAGTATCATTGAAGTTTCTTCATAAGTAAGTAGATATCACTGAACAGCAGCTAATTTCTCAGAACAACTTGTAACTCTTTAAGCATTGATGTATATTTTTCACATCTACAATTACCATTTTCAAAGCTCATGTCTAGGAAGTAGGTGAAGGTTGTAACCCATTTATGTAAACAAAACAGTGAAGCTTTTATTGTGAAGGTCTAGAATCAAATTCGGTTGCTGCTTTTATATATCTCTTTCAAACGTTATTTTACTGCTCTAATTCTCATATTTTTCATATGTAAACTGGGATATTTTTTATTCCATCTATTCACAAAAATGTTCAAGCAAATGCCATAATGAGATGTTTGAAATTTTAGTGTTAGATAGAAGAACTGCAGTGAGGAACAGAAAGCCTGAGCCACATTGGTTTTAGAGATAACCCGTTATCGTAACTTAGGTAAATACAGGAAAGATGGGACTACTAATATACTCTGAAAGATGTAGAGAAGACTTCTAGAGGTATGGACACTCCCTGAGTCAGTTGAAAGGTAGCTGGCAAAAGGAATTAGTGATGTTTTTCAGATGAAGAACATATAAAGATCAAGAAACAGAAGCACACAAGACTTGGTCTTAAAAGGAATTTTGGCCAGGCATGGTGGTGCATGCCTTTGATTCCAGCACTCAGGAGGCAAAGGCAGGCAGATCTCTGTGAGTTCAAAGCCAGCCTGGTCTACATAGTGAGTTCCAGGACAGCTGGGGCTACAGGGTGACCCTGTCTCAAAAAAGACCAAAAAAAAATTTTTTTAAGAAATTTTGATTATTCAGAATATTCCATTTGGGGGTTAGGGTTAAAGAAGGGGAAAATATGAAGTGTGGGATTTAATTTTTGTATATAAATATAAAAATTAAATATTTGAAGTTCCTAATTTAAATTCATCAACCTAGGTGAATTTAAAATATACACAGGAATTTTGATATTAACTGAATACTATAGAATGTCAAAATAAAAATTGTTTTTTTTAATTTATTTTTATTGATGCTTTGTGTATTTCATACATCATTTTCCAATTCAGTTCAGGCATATATCCCCTTCCCTTCCCCCCCACCCCACCCCTACCCATCGCAGATCGTGCATTCTGCCGTAAGTTTTCTGCATCTTTCTCTGCTTTTTTGTTTTGTTTTGTTTTCATTTTTTTTAACAATAGGTGATAATTTGTGAGTACAAGCATCCTTCATGTAAAACCAATTTGCAAGCAGTTGTGCCCAGACTTAAGCAGGAGAGGTCATAGGCCATTTTATGACTATGTTTTTGTTAATTTTTCAATATCAGTATTCAAACAGTAATTCTATCAAGCTTATAGACTAAGGAGCATTCTCAGGTAGTGCCCCATATTGCTAACAACCATATAATATCTATAGTTTACATGGCTCTGTTCTTTTTTGTTTCAATGTTGAACACAAATTTCTAATAAATTTAATTGTTAAGGAGAAAATAGAGAAAAATATAAAAGTATAGAATAGTCTGTAAATAGTGAAGAAATTCATGCATTTCTGAAATTTCAGCCAAACTGTATTTGGTAATCCCTTTTAAATCATGTACAAAAGGTTGATTTTAATAGCATTAATGAGTTTTTAAAGAATCATAATTATATGGCTTGAAAGGCAACCTATATTATGCAAAAAAAAAGAAATAATTTTTCAGGAAGTGATGTATCTACCTTATTGCCTTTAAACATTTCAACATAACTAAAGAAGTCATGATTAGAAGTCCTTTACCATGTTTGATTTTACTGTGTGCTCTTAGCCTACTAACTCTGTTTTCTGGAGGAATTTGTGTGTCTTACTCATGTGATGCACATCATTCCTTGATGATGCTCTTTAGATAAAAGGATAGGATCTCTCCTTATTAACTTGAGGAAAAGAGCTGTCTCTATTAACATCGCTCTTGGGACACATATGGAAACACTTCAGCAGATTGCCCAGTTTCTCATTCTTCCTTGCTTTTATAGTATGAGTATAAGATGTTTATATTACATTACAGAAACAATATAGTGATATAAAGGTAGGGCCAAGAAATAATCTTATAAAATATAGCTCCTCGTTAATTTCTTTGCTGGAGGCATCTTCTTAAAACTTACATTCCATTATTAACCTAGACACTCACTTAAACCTGAATAGTGGAAATGGAGATACTTTCTTCCAAAATATGTGGCAATCTAAATGCTGAGCTATCAGAAAAAAGGTTAATGAGATGAATGATCAAAGCACCCTATCAAATGAAAAGGAGACCAAGACAAGACTGTATGTTAATGAGGTGGTCCAGGAAGTCAGTGGGAAGAGATAGAAAGACTCAGGAAATAGATGGGGGAGGAGCAAGAGGCATGTCTCTGAGACAAATATGGAGCCTAACATAGAGGTAGAGGATTGACTCCAGATAAGGGTGTGAGCAGTTGTTCTATCTAGGAGCTGGGAAAATGAGTAGTTTTGATGTGGAATTTGTAGAACTTATCTTTCTGAACGGTTCTATCATGACTTGAAAGTGATGATGGGAGAAAGGAAGTTACAATTTGAAGGAGAAAGAAGGCTTGCAATAGCAATCTAGAACATGGGACCACAATGAAGAGGTGAATAAAGATGGGTTATTGAAAGGCAGTTTGCTTATTTGTAGGGACTGAGGTTTAAGACTGCTCAGTTAGAGTGTGTCTTCCCTAGTCATGATTCCCTGCATGGACATTGGGTAGACTTGAGTTTTATCAAACCAAATCTTTGAGAGCTGTGGAGGAGAGTTGAGGTGTATGCAAGATGGAGGAAATAATGGTGAGCCATGAAATTTGTTGGAAGGTGGTAGTATCAATGGGTTTTAGGTGTGGTAGAGGATTGGTTGAGTTAGAGCACTGCACAGAATGAGATAACTGGGTAGAAAGCAGTGGTTGGATATTAAGACACTCAACATCGAAATTCTAGAGAATGTTCAGTGATTTCTGTAAGCAAGAGCAAATATAAGACAGAGAGGGCTCATGGAAAGAGAAGTTTTCAAGAAGCTGAGAGGCTGGATTTTAAATACATCATTCAGTTATGTATGAAAGACAACAGAAGTTAAATGAGAGTGATATGTAACAAAGATGCAATAAACAAAAACTGGTATCTTCAAGAAATGAGAGGTTCAAATATCAGTGAAAATATTGCAGATGTTAGCCAAACAAGCTTCGTTTACCACTTGTATACAGTTATATGTACCATATATAAATAGATACTACATATAGACATATTAGTAACTAATAGGTCAATCAGATTAAGAAAATCATTAATTCTGAATATGTGAGAAGAGAAGATGGAGAGATGGCTCAACAGTTAAGAGAACTTGATGCTCTTGCAGCGGACCAGGGTTCGAGTCCCAGCACCCACATAGTGACTGACAACCATCCATAACTCCAGTTCTGAGGGAATCTGACATCTTCTTCTGACCTCCACAGCATTGCATGATATGGGTGCACTTATGTACCTGCAGCCAATACACTAATACACATGAAAAAAATAAAATAATAAAAATGAATAAATATATAAAATATTTTTAAAGTGAAAATTTTAACAATATGTATCTATTGATACCAAAATAACAGTTTCTAATAATTGATTCTGTAACATTTTCTGACACATATAAAATACCTTAAAATAACATTTTATTTTATTTTTTTTTGGTCTTTTCGAGACAGGGTAAAATAACATTTTAAATGGAACTTTTGAATAATAAATAGAAAAATAAGTTACAAAATATGACAAGATATTTTCTTTTTATATAAGTTACAATAGATTAATGTGTTTCAATTTTTGACATTTTTAAAAGAAAAATAATCCAATACAAAGGAAATAGGTAAAGATTCTGAATGTTCCAGTGATAACAGACAAAGATAGATGACCAATAAATGTGTGAAGAACACACTTGCTGGTAATGAAAAAATACAAATCAAAATACGGAGGTATAACTATGTTCTTCACATAGGCAAGTCTTGTCTATCTGGTAATGACTGGTGTTTGAGAGGATGTAGGATAAATGAAACTGTTATAAATAATGTAAGAATGTAACTTGGGGGCTGGAAAAATGGCTCAGTGGTTCAGAGGACTACCTGCTCCTGCAGAGGACCCAGGCTTGGTTCCCAGCACCAGCATGGCACCTCACACACCTCTGAAACTCCAGTTCCAAATAATTTGATGCCCTTTTTCTGGTCTCTACAAGCATTGCATGCAGAAGTGCACTTACTCAAACACAAAAGAAAGAAGAGAAAGAAAGAAAGAAAGAAAGAAAGAAAGAAAGAAAGAAAGAAAGAAAGAAAGAAAGAAAGGAAGGAAGGAAGGAAGGAAGGAAGGAAGGAAGGAAGGAAGGAAGGAAGGAAGGAAGGAAGGAAGAAAGAAAGAAAGAGGAAGGAAGGAAGGAAGGAATAGAAAATGTAATTTGCACCCACTTTGAAAATCAATAATCAATACCAATTTAAGACATGCATGCTCCTGAACTATGAATACTCTTTTTAGGAGACTATCCTGGAGATTTACTTATGTATGAAGACAGGAACCAAAATAATTACAGGAGGGGATGGAGAGATGGTGCAGTGGTTAAGAGCACTGGCTGTTCTTGCAGAGGATGTGGGTTCAATTTCCAGCACCCACACCGCAGCCAACAATTGTCCTTAACTCTAGTTCCAGGTGATCCAAAGCCATCTTCTGACCTCCATGGGCATTGTACAACATGGGTGCATGTACACACATGCAGGTAATAGACTCATACACATAAAAATTATAAAATATTTTAAGCAGCATTTTAGTAAAAGTAACAGAAATGATGCCTTTTATAGTAATAATATTCTTGTCAGAGAGGCTTCCCATAACTGAGGACAAAAATTAATGTAGAGGCTCAGAACTGGTCAAAATGCTGAGATGGTGGAGTGCTTGTCACTAAATGTGACATCTGTGTCCTTTCCTCCCAGGCTAAGAGAGGAGTGGAAAGAATTTAAGAGCTGAAGAATACAGTGGTATGCCACAAGAAGATGTCTTCTGGCCATGACATGGCCATTACACTCAAGAACTCACTGCATCTGTGATTACCTACAAAAGAACTGCAAGAAATGGGGCTCGTCTACATTTCATCAAGGTAGGATGGATTCATAAGGCTCCCCCCTCCCTGAAGGAACAGTGCCAATTAATGGTTGCCAGGAAAGGGAATGTCCTTTTCATCAGTGGTGTGTCTACTGAGAAGTACTAATGCTCCAGTAAATAACCTCCCACTCAAGCTTATGTAAGCAACCTAATTAACTCAGTGAGTCACACACAGAAATAGAGATGAAAGAAAGAGGGGCACTTCTTGGGAAGGTCTTCAGTGAAAGAAGCAGGGAGCAGAGATGGAAATGACTAACATGCCCTATAGACATGTATGTAACTGTGAAACTAAAAAGTAAGTAATTCATACATGAATTAGATGACACAGAATAAATGTTAGATGAGATGCTCCAGAAAAGTTTAGAATTGAAGATAACTGAATATTAAATTAAGCAGTGGATGGGATAGACAAATATCAGGATTTTACAAACTGGATTCATTATGCTCTTTGTTCTTTATTTTGGTTTTTGAGAAAAAGTTTTATGTAGCTCAGACTGGGCTTGAACTTTCTGTGTGGCCAGAAGATAACCTTGAATTCCTAATCTTCATGCCTCTATCTGCAGAGTACATCGCCATCTTTTAAAACAGTTAGTTAGCTAGTTAGCTAGTTAGTTGGTACTTAGTTGGTTAGTTAGTTTGTTGTTAGTCACTCTGTGGTGTGTGTGTGTGTGTGTGTGTGTGTGTGTGTGTGTGTATTCCAGACCACAGCATGCATGGGGGATTAGAAACAACTAGTTGGAGTCAGTTCTCTCCTTCCTCCATTTGGATACTGTAGATCACGCTCAGCTCATCAGGCTTGGCAAGAGGTGCCTTTACCCACTAGGCCATTTGCTGGTCCCAATCATACACTTTAACATCACTTTTAGAAGCATTCCACTTCTAAGAAGAGGACAGCTTTTTAGCAGGTCTTTAGAGCCACTGATATACCTGGAGAGAGACATTTATACTCAAACATACTTCATAGTTAGTAAAATTAAAGTGTTTATGAAGCTGTTTTAAAGATTTAGCTTCACTTTGTTATAATACAGATGGCATCCCAAATATTCATCTAATCATACACAAATACATTGAATTATTAATTGGAAGTACATTTCCTCTTTTGCCTGGAGGAAGAACTAAATCAGTATCATATGGGAAAGATTGTGGGCATCCTGTTGTTAAATTCAATTCTCATTTCTTGGGACCATTACAAAAGAACTTTCTCTGAATATTTAAAAACTATACAAATTTAAAATAAGTGTGGTTTTGAAGCACAATATTTAAACTTAAATTTGTCATTTTAAAATACTACTATTGGGGCTATGGGTACAGCTCAGTGGTAAGCACCTGTTTGCCAGGCTCAAGCTCTAGACTCTTGTACTTAATCCACAGCACCTCTTAAAAGATTATAAAAGATTCAAGGAAGATTTAATTTACTGTTACTTAATCAGTAATTATAAAAACAAGTTTTAAAACTGTTTATTTGTTGGCTGTATATGTGTAGACTTTATGGGATAGAAACCAGATTGTTGGCGTGACCATTTGAGTCTATTTAGGACAGGTAAGTGTGTGGCAGCTCTTCAGTGGAAGTTAGGATACTTGCAATTGCCATTGAAACCATAAAATTATGCACTGCACTGTGATCATCAGTGTTCAGGAAGCAGAAGCATCGAGGGGAAGGTAAACTTTGCATTTCTCAGGATGTTTAAATGCATGTCATAACAATTCTCTAAAATCTCATGATCCTATAATTTCTTCAAATTAATCCCCATCATATATATTAAAATTATTTCAATACATAGTACAAGTACACTTCTGAAGGTCCATGAAATATTTTTAAAAGTTGACCCTTGAGAACCTTTAGCTGGAAAGATTATGACTTCTTTGAAACTTCTGCTTTTATCCCAGTCTTGATCCCGGAACAGTCCACTCCACTCTGGATTCTCCTGCTTTTCACTCACTGACCCTCACACTAACTTTTATGCCCTGCTGAGGACTGCTCAGCCATTCATGACACTCACCAAGGTATTTCCTTAGCAAAACAAATCCAAAAGCACATCCTAAAACATGTCAACTTGGAACATCTGAACATCATTTACTATACAAAGTAATGGCTCAGCAAACCACATTTGAACCCTCTCCCTTAATTTCCCATCATAATATATATACTTATATATATATATATATATATATGTATATATATATATATGTATATATATGGATCAGTTTCCAGAGATGATGATTCCTATTATCTGTCTTTTCTTTCTCCATGAACTGAGAATTAACATAGAAAATCAAGGTTTCACTGAATGTTTCCACCACACATTTGTGTGATTAGTGACACATATTTTATAGCCAGACAGGCATATGCCCAAATCTTCCTCCTTTTCCCTTGTTAGCTATCTACTATGTAAAGTATCAAATCACTTTCAGGTATAATTATCATATCTATCACATGATTATTCATTTATCATTTGCTAATCCAACCATTGCTTAATATGTATTAAATATATTCTGCTTTAAGTACTATAGATAGAATGAATAATAAACAAAATCTAAATGTGCCTGCTTCTACGAACCTTGTGGTTTCATTCAATATTGGGATTTAATGCATACAGTTACTAGAATGATTAAATAAAACATAATGGTTAGCATTTTAAAATATTTAAGTTCTAGATAAGATTTTACATGCTTTATATAGCAATTCATTTATTTCTCATAAGATATGACTTATCAGTATTGTTACTCCCACTTCATAAATGATGAAATTGAGCTGCATAAATTATATTCTTTGAATATTTCTCAGCTAACAAGTAGTAGAGCTGGGATTTTCAGTCAGGTGGCCAATACCTGAATCAATATGCTTCTGTTTTATTACAATACATTCCCACAAGAAGGCAATTAACTGGGTGTAGTGCTACATGCCTTTAATCCCAACACTCAGGAGGTAGAAGAAGGTGGCTCTCAGTCTGCTCTACATAGTGAGTTCCAGGCCAGCTGTGGCTACAGCTGTCTTGAAAAAAGTAAACTAACAAAATAATTATATATCTGTAAGATTTCTAAAAAAGTTAATGTAAATTATAGAGTGCC
This sequence comes from Rhizomys pruinosus, assembly GCA_009823505.1. Lineage (NCBI taxonomy): Eukaryota > Metazoa > Chordata > Mammalia > Rodentia > Spalacidae > Rhizomys > Rhizomys pruinosus. Next base: position 1,155,374 of record VZQC01010507.1, read on the forward strand.
TCTGACCTTTCCAATTTATGGCCCCTGTATTACCTCCATTTTTTTACTTCCCTGGCTAAGACTTCAAGTACTACACTGAGCAGGTATAGAGAGTGGACACCCTTGACTCATTCCTTATTTTAATGGTAATGATTTCAGTTTTCCCCATTTTAGTATGATATTGGCTGTGGGACTGTGGTATGTTGCCTTTACTATGTTGAGATATTTCTCCTGTATACCTGGGTTCTCCATGACCTTTATCCTGAATGGATGTTGGATTTTGTCAAAGCCTTTTCTGCATCTAAGGAGATGATCATGTTATTTCTGTTCTTGAGTTTCTTTTCTTCCAAATTTTTATTTTTTTAACAATAAGTAATAAGTTATGAGTATAAGCAACCTTCATGTAAAACCAATTTGCAAGCAGCTATGCCCAAACCCACACAGCCCATGTCTCCCACCATCCAGCTGGTGGGGCTTATGTGTACAATCATGTTAATCAAATAAGTGTCCAGACTATGTTGCTGTAGTTTCACCATTCACCCCAATCACAGCCCTTACATTCTACCATGCCCCCTCTTCCGCAGATTGTCCCTAGGCTTAGAAAAATGGCACAGGTGGACGAGAAGCAAAGCAGTCTGCTTTCTCTGGAGCTGTCGTTTTGGACTCTGATCAGTTCTGGCTGTTTCCTTTCATGGGTTGCCAGTTTGTCCAGAATAACCCCTCAATCCTACTAATGAAGCACAAGCAATAAGACTGGCTAGGATCAAGAAAACAAACGATACCAAGTGCTGGAGAGGTTGTGGGGAAAGGGGAACACTCATCCACTGCTGGTGGGAATGTAAACTCGTGCAGCCACTATGGAAAGCAGTGTGGAGAACCCTTGGAAGACTTGGAATGAACTTGCCACCCGACCCAGCCATACCACTCCTAGACATGTACCCCCAAGACTCACCCCACCACAGAGATACATGCACGGCCATGTTTATTTCAGCTCTCTTCACAATAGCAAAGAGCTGGAACCAACCCAAATGCCCCTCAATTGATGAGTGGATAGAGAAAATGTGGTCCATCTACACAATGGAGTTCTACGCAGCAGTAAAGAAAGATGACAATCATGAGCTTTGCAGGAAAATGGCTGGAGCTAGAGGACATCATGCTGAGTGAAGTAACACAGTCCCAGAAAAACAAACGAAGAATGGTATCCCTCATCTGTGGATGCTAGTGCCAATTACCCAGTTGTAAGTATTTCCCATGCATGACCCCTTGAGCTTTTGTCCAAAGCAGTTGGGAGTTCTGCATCTAGGAAACAACAACAACAACAACAGCAGCAGAAAGGACTGCATCAAAGAACTGACTGAAACAGTGAACTTCTGCTAAAAACAGTCAACTTCCCCATGGAGAATATTGAGAAAGACTGAGAAAGAGATGAATAGCATGTTTGGCAGAATGCATGAGCTCTGGAGGGTTGGGGGATGGGGGGGGGGACACGGGTCTAGATTTGATAAAAAATGTATGTATAAATAAATAATAATATAAATAAATAAATAAATAAATAAATAAATAAATAAAGAAAAGGCCCACAAAGTGCTCCCGACTGCTCTTGCAGAGGCCCGGTTGGATCCCCACACCCACAGGGCAGCTGAGAAGGTCTGGAACTCAATTCAGGAGAACTCCAGTTCAGGGGAATCGAGACCCTTCTCGACCTCTGTGCATTGCACGACACATGGATATGCAAAACCTGACATGCAAACAGTAAACATTCATATACATACAAATAATAAAATAAGTAGAAAATAAAATATTAAAGAAAAGAAAAGCCAAAGATCAGGGTTCCCCACCCCTCAAAAAAACCTGAGTGCTCTTGAGGACCAGATCCTCAACTGACCCTTGTGAAAAACAAGAACCTTGGTTAATCCTGGCTAACTGTGTGGCCTTAAACATCCAAAAGGAAAGTATAAGCCAGAAAAAGATAAATAGTAAGGCCTTAGAAATGAGAAATTGTACTTCAAGGTATAAAACTTTGAAGATCTTAGTAAAAAGAACAAAAGAAAAAACAAGAAAACACAGTTTGTTTTTTGCTGTCTTACTGGCAAGTGCAGCTACCCTGGTTGGCTGACACTGCTTGTTGCCATCCTTCAAAGAACATGAGAGGACACAGCTTTTCAATTTTCCAAATGAACTGAAGACCATCCATGCTCTCACAAGAATCCTCCAAATCTTCCATGCCAAATGGGGAACTGACTGAGACATCCAACTGTGGGACTGAGCTACTACTGGGGTTTCAGCCGCTTCCAGAGTATAGACTGCCATTGTTGGACTACCCAGCTGTATCAGGGAGACAAGTACAGGAAGATCAAAGACAGGAATGGGATGCTTATTGAACCTATTTGGTGACCATGGAAGGGAAAATCCCAGTGTGGGCACAAGGCAGAACTGTTGGGTGGTGTCTGCAGGAGGGGCCTCAAACATGACCATCTTTCCTGCAGCCTACATAAAAAAATCAATGAGGCTGGAGAGATGGTTCATTGAGGCTGGAGAGTGGCTCCAGTGATTAAGAGCGCATGACTGCTCTTGCAAAGGACCCAGGGTTTCAATTTGGCAGCACCATCATCGGAAGCTAAGAACACTCTTTACTCCAGTTCCAGAGGAACTGATGCCCTCTTCTGACCTGTGAGCTTATTGCAACTACATGGGCTACCAATATTACAGACAGTAAACCATACAACAACAAAAAAATTAAAATAAAAAAATCTAACTGAAGATGCGAACTAGTAATGATATATGTGGAATGCATGTGCATATTTGGGAGTGATGAATATTGGAAGGAATAACAACAATCAACAAAAATGACTGGGTATGAAGAAGATGACATGGAACAGTAAGTTCTGCCAAAACAGTAAACTTCTGCATCAAGAAATTTTGAAGAAAGACCAGAGAAAAAATGAAAACATGTTTGGCAGAATGCATGAGCTCTGGTGGGGTGGGGGTCGGGGAGGGGGGCATGGTCCGAGATTTGATTTTAATGTAATTTGATTTGTAATGAAATGCACAGAGCTTCAATAAAGCATAGGCCTTAAAAAAGAAAAAAATGTATTTTAAACAGTACTAAATATTATGGTAGGTTCTTTGGTATAGACACAGATGTTTGAATGTAGGCTAATCCATGAATTAATATTTTTTTCTGTAAAAGATGACAAGGTCTTACTGTGGCTTATACCTATCTCCCAACCACTAGAGGAGTATGCTGTGCATCAGCGCGTTGAATTATTCCTCCAAGGAGAAGCTAATAGCCAATTAGAGTTGGGATATACAGACATGTGGCTGCACTGGCTACACAGTATTCCAGGCAGGTGAGGTGTAGCTGATGTGATGGAGGAGTCTGCTTGACTCAAGGAGACCAATTTTTGCTTTATATGGTTTAGTGGCCTTTGGAACACTCTCTGGCATTCCAGAGACCAACTGCCACTTGCAAGTGCAGTCTCAATACAACTTCCATGCTTGCATCAGGTCTTAAACAGCAGGCCTTTTCGCTCTCTTTCTTGCAGGTTTCCAGTTTACAGGCAAGAAAGCCTTTACCTTTTGGAGGGGCTTGGATCATCTGGCCAACATCTCCTTGGCAGAACAATATCCATGGCTGATATCAGAGCTCTCCTGTTATTATTAAATGTTTCTTAAGATGCACAGCTTGAAAAAGACTTAGTATTATATTTTGCTAGACATAGAAGAATATCCTTTTCACATTTCATGAGTCTATTAGTCCAATTAAAGAAAGCAGTTATGGGGCTGAGAGATGTGCCTAGCAGTTGAGAGCACTGACCGTCTTGCAGAGGACCTTGGGTTCGATCCCCAGCACCCAATATGGTGGCCAAAGAAATCGTCTGAAACTCCACTTCCAGGAGAACCTCCAGTTTCCAGGGGAATCCGACACCCTCTTTCTGACTCCGCGGCATTGCACGACAACGGTGCACAGACACATGCAGACAGTGACATTCGTAACACATACGAAATAAATAAAAAATAAATAAATATAAAAAGAAAGCAGTTTATACCGGTTTTGTAGGAGATTGACCTCTATAACAGTAAGGCTCTAAGTTTACAGTAGAGAATGACCTTCACTACATCCACATGTTTTCCTTTGGTCTAATGAAACAGAGGTCAAGAATTCTATCATAATTAAAACTTTGTGGGTCGGAGCGATTGGCGCGGCGTTAGGACGCGCCGACAGCTCTTGCAGAGGACCCGGGTTCCGATCACCCAGCACCCACATGGCCGGCCGAGAGCCGTCTGAAACGCCAATTCAGGAGAACTGCCAGTTCCAGGGATACCCCGACCCACTCTTTCCTGACCTCCGCGGCATTGCACCGTCACGGGTGCACAGACTGCATGCACACAATACATTTCATGCACGTACGGCAAATAATTTTAAAAAAAATGAAAAAAAAAAAAACTTTGTGGCACCTAGGAAGGTAAAGTTCATTTAGGACTCATTAAAATCAAGTTGTTACAATAGGATCCACAGATTGTTGATGTCTGTAGCATCTGAGGTTTTCTTCCTTTTGTGTTTAGATGGGCAACTTCTCTGCTGGTATTCTTGGTGACATCCTGCACATACAAAGACTGTAATCTTTCTTTCTCACCATTAAGTTGGGTGATGTTTTTTGACCTGTGGGAACATACAAATCTTTTCCCCATAAGTATTAGTTTTAAGATTTAAATGAAAATTGTCAAAAAGGTTTAATATATAACTGTAATGCCACTATCCCCCCCTTTTTTATTTTAGGTTTTTATTTTTTGACCCATAGTCTCAAAAAGGCACGTTGTTAAGTACACATAACCTATAGGCAGGAAATCAAGGTGTAATTTCATTAAATTTACCCAAGCTGTTTTGGGTGACTATATGTTGTTAATTTGGGAAGTGAGCTTAATTCCTTAAGTTAAATTATCCTACAGGTAAAAGAGAATGTTACAAGATGATACTGTATAACGCAGAAATTATAGAGAACATTTGTATATGTTAATCCCAAGGTTATTGTTATACAGATTTTAAGTAGAACAAATGTGGACAACAATTTATATATCCACTTAACTTAGATGTATTACCATTTTTATTAAAACCTTTAAACCAATGTTGTTTAATATAGATATTTTTACTTTTACCGAGTCCTAAAATGCCATGTAGTTTGTAGAGTTTGGGCAAAATTGGATACTTATTAAACTCAGATCAATTAAATATATATTAATCAAATATAGACTAGTGTCCCTCTCCCACCCATCCCACCCCTCCAGTTTCACCATTTCAGTCAGTTTTTGATGCAGTCTTTTTGTTGTTGTTCTTTCCAATATGCATCCTTCCCCACAAGAAGTATTTACAACTGGCTTATTGACGCTAACATCTACAGATGAGGGATACCATTTGTTGTTTGGTTTTCTGGGACTGTGTTACTTCACTTAACATAATATCTTCTAGTTCCATCCATTTACCTGCAAAGTTCATGATGTTGTCTTTCTTTGATGCTGCAAAGAACTCCATTGTGTACATGTACCACATTTTCTCTATCCACTTATCAGTTGAGGGATTTGGGTTGGTTCCAGCTTTTTTGCTATTGTGAACAGAGCTGCAATAAATATAGCTGTGCATGTATTTCTGCAGTAAGATGAGTCTTGTGGGTATATACCCAGGAGTGCTATGGCTGGGTCAAATGGTAAGTTCATTTTGAGTTTTCCAAGGGTTCTCCACACTACTTTCCATAGTGGCTGTACAAGTTTACATTCCCACCAGCAATAGATGAGTGTTCCCCTTTCCCCACAACCTCGCCAGCACTTGGCATCATTTGTTTTCTTGATCCTAGCCAGTCTTATCAGAGTGAGATGATATCTTAAAGTGGTTTTAATTTGCATTTCCCTAATTATTAGTGATGTTGAACATTTTTTGAGATGTTTCTCAGCCATTTCTAATTCCTCCTCTGTGAAGTATCTATTCAGTTCTTTGCTCCATCTTTTGAGTGATTCATTTGTTTTCTTTATTCTTTGTTTTTTGAGTAGTTTGTATACTCTGGAAATCAATGCTTTGTCAGATGTATCTGTAGTGAAGGTTTCCTCCCACTCTGTGGGTTTTCTTTTCACTTCCTTTATTGTTTCTTTTGATGTACAGAAGCTTTTGAGTTTAATGAGGTCCCATTTGTCAATTGTTGATCTTATTTCTTGTGTAGCTGCTGTCTGATTTAGGAAGTCTTTTCCTATGCCTATGTCTTGTAGTCTGCTGCCAAGTTTTTCCTCTATCACCTTCAGAGTTTGGGGTTTCACATTGAGGTCTTTGATCCATCTAGAATTGACTTGTACAGGGTGAGAGGTAGGGGTTTAATTTCATTGTTCTACAGGTGGTGATGCAGTTTTGCCAACACCACTTGCTGAAGATGCTGTCTTTCCTCCATTGTGTCTTCTTGGCCCCCTTGTCGAATATAAGGTGGCTGAAATTATATGTGTTCAGGTTTGGATCTTCAGTTTTGTTCCATTGGTCAACTGGTCTGTTTTTGTACCAGTACCAACCTGTTTTTATGACTATGACTATAGCCCTGTAGTATAGTTTGAAGTCTGGTATAGAGATCCCCCCTGTTTTGCTCTTTTCACTCAGGGTTGTTTTGACTATCCGGGGTCTTTTGTTTTTCCAAATGAAATTAAGGATTTTTTTTCCAAGCCTGTGAAGAAACTCTTGGGGATTTTAATTGGGGTTGCATTAAATCCGTACAAGATTTTGGGTAGAATGGACATTTTTTACTATGTTTATTTTCCCAATCCATGAACATGGGAGGTCTTTCCATCTTCTGATGTCTTCTTCAATTTTCTTCTTCAGGGGTTTAAAATTTTTGTTGTAGAGATCTTTGGTGTCTTTGGTTAGGTTTGTTCCTAGGTATTTTATTGTTTTTGAGGCTATTGTGAGTAGGAAGGTCTCATTGTATTCCTTCTTCAGTTGCTTGTTGTTGGTGTAAAGAAAGGCTACTGATTGTTCTAGATTTATTTTGTATCCTGCCACTTTTGCTGAAGCTCTTAATCGTTTCTAGGAGTTTTCTGGTGGAGTTCTTAGCATCCCTTAAGTAAAAGATCATATCATCAACAAATAGGGATAGTTTGAATTCCTCTTTTCCAATTAGTACTCCTTTAATTTCCTTTTCTTGCCTTATTGCCCTGGCAAGTGTTTCAAACACTATATTGAAGAGGAGTGGTGACAGGGGGCAGCCTCGCTGAGTTCCTACCTTTAAGGGGAATGCTTCTGTCATTTCCCAACTTAGGATGATATCAGCTGTGGGTTTCCTGTATATGGCTTTGATTACATTGAGGAATGATCGCTCCAATCCAATTCCCTCTAGGACTTTAAGCATGAAGGGATGCTGGATTTTGTCAAAGGCTTTTTCCACATCAATTGAAATGATTGTATGTTTGTTTTTCTTTTAGTTCATTTATATGTTTGATGCTATTTGTTGATTTTCATATTTTGAACCATCCCTGCATTTCTGGAATGAATCCAACTTGGTCATGGTGGATGATCTTCTTGATGTGGATGTGTATGCAATTTGCAACCATTTTATTTAGAATTTTTACATCTGTGTTCATTAAGGATATGGGTCTATACTTCTCCTTTTTGGTTGTATCTTTGCCTGGTTTTTGGTAATAGAGTGATGTTGGCTTCATAGAAGTATTCTGGGAGAACTCCCTCTGTTTGTATCCTACTAAACAACTTGAGAAGTAATGGTTGTACATCTTTTTGAAATATTTTATAGAATTCTGCCGTGAAACCATCTGGGCCTGGGCTTTTCTTGGTTGGGAGGCTTCTTATTACATCTTCAATTTCTTCATATACTATTGATCTATTTAAGCTGTTGATCTCTTCTTGGTTGAGCTTTGGTGATTCCCAGGATTTCAGATATTCATCCATTTCTTCTAGGTTTTGGCCTGCAGGTGAAGAGAACTGACGCTCTTGCAGAGACCTGGGTTCGATCCCCAGACACCCATATGGTGGCCAAGAACCGTTCTGAAACTCCAATTCCAGGAGAACTCCAGTTCCAGGGGAATTCCGACACCCTCTTCTGACCTCCGCGGCATATGCGACGACCACGGAAGTGCACGACATGCAGTGCGCAAGAAGTACATTCCGTACAAAAAAAAAAACAAAAAAAAAAAAAAAATAAAAAAAAAAAAAAAAAGAATAACTTTGAAAGATTTACCTCTAGAACAGTAGCCTCTAAGTTTACAGTTAGAGAATGACTTATACCATCATGTATTTCTTTGTTCTATGAAAAAGAGGTAAGAAGTTCTCTCATATTAAACTTGTGTGGGGCTGGAAGCAGATGGCCTAGCGGTTAGGAGCGGACCGACACGCTCTTGCAGAGGACCCGGGTTCATCCCCAGCACCACAGCATGGCGCCGAGAGCCGTCTGAAACTCCAATTCCAGAGAAACTCCAGTTTGCCAGGGGAATCGACGCCCTCTTTCTGACCTCCTGCGCATTGCACGTCACGGTACAAAACTGTGCATAGCAACAAATACATATTCGATCCATACGGAAAATAATTTAAAAAAAAAAAAAAACAAAAAAAAACTTTGTGGCCCCTAGAAGGTAAGGTTCATTAGCACTGCATATAAACAGTTTTACAAATAGGAATCCACAGGATGTTGTGAGTCTGGTAGCAGTCGAGGCTTTTCTTCCTTTAGTTTTTAGATGGCCAACTTCTCTGCTTGGTATGTCTTGGTACATCCTGGCGCAATGCAAAGCTGTATCTTTTCTTCTCAGCCTGTTAAGTTGGTGACGTTTTGACCTGTGGGAAATAAAATCCTTTTCCCATAGTTAGTTTTAAGATTTAATTGAAAATTTGATCAAAAAGGTTGTAATATATAACTGTATCCCCACCCCTTTTTTATTTAGGGTTTTTATTTTTTGACCCATGGAGTGTCTCAAAAAAGGCAGTTGTATACACATACCTATAGGCAGGATCCAAGGTGTTAATTTCATTAATTTACCACATAGCCTGTTTGCGTGGGGACTACTAATGTTGTTAATTTGGGAATGTGAAGCTTAATTCCATGAAGGTTAAATTCTACTAACAGAAGGTAAAAGAGAATGATCACAACGATGATACTGGTGCTAAACGGGCGCTCGAAATTAGTGCAGAGAACAGAGTTATGAGGGTGATATATAGATGTATCCCAAAGGTTATTTTTATACCTACTTTTAAAGTTGAATACAAATTTACAACAATTAGGTAATATAGATGCCACTGTAACTTAGATGAAAAAAATGAGGACGGGGGGCATTTTTATTAAACCATGTAAACCAAATTTTGTTTAATATAGATAATTTTTACTTTTCTTTACCACCGAGTAGAAATCCATTGTAAGTTTGTCGATTGTGGGCAAAATTGGATACTTGTTTACTTGTTGAACTCACATCAAGTAAATATATATTAATCAATATAGACTAAGTGTCCCTCTCCCACACCTCCCACCCCTCCAGTTTCACCTTTCAGTCAGTTTTTTGATGCAGTATTTTTGTGTTTGTTTGTTCTTTCCAATATGCATGCCTCCCCAAAAGAAGTATTTACAACTGGCTTATTGACGCTAACATCCACAGAGGAGAGGGAGACCATTTGTGTTTGGTTTCTGGGACTGTGGTTACTTCACTTGAGCTACTACTGGGGTTTCAGCCTCTTCAGAGTATAGACTGCCATTGTTGGACTACCCAGGCTGTATCATGGAGACCAGTACAGGAAGATCAAGACAGGATGGGATGCTTACTGAACCTCATTTGGTGACCATGGGAAGGGAAAATCCCAGTGTGGGGCACAAGGGCAGAACTGATGGTGGTGTGGGCTTGCCAAGGAGGGGCCTTCAAACATGACATCTTTCAGCCTAATTAAAAAAAATCATGAGGCTGGAGAGATGGTTCATGAGGCTGGAGAGATGGCTCAGTGATTAAGAGCGCTGACTGCTCTTGCAGAGGACCCAGGGTTCAATTTGCAGCACCCACATGGAAGCTAAGAACCGTCTTTAACTCCAGTTCCAGAGGAATCTGATGCCCTCTTCTGACCTGTGAGGCATTGCACAACTCAGGTGCACCAACCTATGTGCAGATAGTACACTCATACACATAAAAAATAAAAAATAAAAAAATCATAAGCTGAAGATGCTAAAATGTATGATATATGTGGCATGCATATGTGCATATTTTGGAGTGATGAATATTGGAAGGAATAACAACAACAACAGAAAAGACTGTGTTAAAGAACAGATTGAAATGGTGAACTGCTCAAAACAGTAAACTTCTGCATCAAGAATTTTGAGAGAGACTGAGAAAAAAATGAAAAACATGTTTGGCAGAATGCATGAGCTCTGGTGGGGTGGGGGTGCGGGGAGGGGGGCATGGGTCTAGATTTGATTTGTAATGTAATTTGATTTGTATGAAATGCACAGAGCTTCAATAAAGCATTGGCTTAAAAAAGAAAAAAAGTATTTAAACAGTACTAATTATTATGGTAGGTTACTTTGGTATAGACACAGATGTTTGAATGGTACGCTAATCCATGAATTATATTTTTTTTCTGTAAAAGATGACAAGGTCTTACTGTGGCTTATAACTTCTCCCAACCACTAGAGGATGTAAGCTTGTAGCATCAGCCGTGAATTATTCCTCCAAGGAGAGAGCTAATAGCCAATTAGATTTGGGATATACAGACATGTGGCTGCCACTGCTACACAGTATTTCCAGGCAGGTGAGGTGTAGCTGATGCTGATGGAGGAGTCTTGCTTGACTCAAGGAGACCAATTTTTGCTTTATTGGTTTAGTGGCCTTTGGTAACACTCTCTGGCATTCCAGAGGCCATCTGTACACTTGCATGTGTGGTCTCAATACATCCCTCCCATGTTAACGTCAGGTCTTCGGCAGCAGGGTCTTATTGCCTCTCCTCCTGTAGGTATCCCAACTTAGAGGCAAGGAGCCCTTACCTTTTGTGGGGCCTTGGATCCCCTGGCCAACATCCACCTGGTAGAACAATCCATTGCTGATGTCAGAGCTCCTGTATTAATATATTTTGCCTGAGTGCATAGCCCTAGGACTTTAGTATTATATTTGGTTCTGAACAGAGAGTAATCCCTTCCACAGTTCCCATGTCTAGTAGTCAATTAAAGAAAGCAGTTTTACCGGTTTTATAAGAGATTACCTCTACAATAGTTGTCTCCAATTTACAGTTGGGGAGCGACCTCATCATTGTCATATTTCTCCTTGTTCTATGGGTGGGAAGGCAAGGAAGTCTCTCATATCAGAACCTTTGTGGCACCTAGAAGGTAAGTTTCATTAGGACTCATTATAACTAGTTGTTACATGTAGGATCCACAGAGGGGTTCGATGTTTATGGCAATCTGAGGCTTTTCTTCCTTTGAATGTTCAGACGGGTCAGCCTTTCCGTTGCCACTTTTTGGTACATCCTACTCAATGCAAACCTGTATCTTTTCTTTCTCAGCCGTTAAGTTGGTGACGTTTTGTCCTGTTGGAACAAACAAATCTTTTCCCATAGTTAGTTTTAAGATTTGAATTGCAGGGGTTTGATGAAAAGGTTTCATGTCTTTCTGTATCCCCCCCCCTTTTTTTTTAGCGTATGAGTCTCCAGAAGATAGTTGTATTATACATGACTATAGGGTGGAGTCAAGGCATAGATTTCATCAAATTCACCCATGTTGTTTTGGGTGACTATATATGATTAACTTGGGAAGCAAACTTAATTTTTACGTTAAATCATCTTAAAGAGAATGCTACAAGGTGATACTGTACAACAGAGAAATTATAGAGAACATTTGTATGTGTCAATCCCAAAGTTCTTGCTCTACAGATTTTATGTAAAGCAAATGTGGGCAACAGCGAATTATATCTCCATTTAATTCAGATGCATTACCATTTTTATCAGATTCTGTAAACCAATGTTGTTTAATATACACATGTTTACTTTTACTTTTACTAAGTCCTAAAACACCATGTGTCCTGTAGACAGTGTCTAGGCGAAACTGGGTACTTGCTGAGCTCACGTCAATTAAATATGCCTTAATCGAATATACACCCGTGTCCCTCTCCCACCCATCCCCCCTTTCCAATTCACCATTTCAGTCCATTTTCTGATGCAGTCTTTCTGTTGTTCTTTTACTATGCCTCCCTCTCCATGAGAAATATTTATATCTGGGTTGTTGGTACTAGCATCCACATATGAGGGACACCATTTGTCGTTTGTTTTTCTGGGACTGTGTTACTTCACTTAACATAATGTCTTCCAGCTCCATCCATTTACCTGCAAATTTCATGATGTTGTCCCTCTTTACTGCTGCATAGTATTCCATTGTATACATGTACCACATTTTCTCTATCCACTCGTCAGTTGAAGGGCACCTGGGCTGGTTCCAGCTTTTTGCTATTGTGAACAGAGCTGCAATAAACATAGCTGTGCATGTATCTTTGCAGTAAGTTGTGTCTTGTGGGTATATACCCAGGAGTGGTATGACTGGGTCAAATGGAAGGCTCATTTTGAGTCTTCTAAGGGTTCTCCACACTGCTTTCCATAGTGGCTGTACAAGTTTACATTCCCACCAGCAATGGATGAGTGTTCCCCTTTCCCCACAACCTCTCCAGCACTTGGTATCATTCATGTTCCTGATCCTAGCCAGTCTTATTGGAGTAAGGTGATATCTCAGAGTGGTTTTAATTTGCATTTCCTTAATTATCAGAGATGTTGAACACTTCTTAAGATGTTTCTCGGCCATCTCTAACTCCTCCTCTGTGAAGTCTCTATTCAGATCTTTGCTCCATCTTTTGAATGATTCATTTGTTTTCTTTCTTCTTTGTTTTTTGAGTAGCTTGTATACTCTGGAAATTAATGCTTTGTCAGATGTATCTGCTGTGAAGGTTTCCTCCCACTCTGTGGGTCTTCTCCTCACTTCCTTTATTGCTTCCTTTGATGTACAGAAGCTTTTGAGTTTAATGAGGTCCCATTTGTCAATTGTCGATCTTATTTCTTGTGCAGCTGCTGTCTGATTTAGGAAGTCTTTTCCTACACCTATGTCTTGTAGTCTGCTGCCAAGCTTCTCTTCTATCACCTCCAGAGTTTGGGGTTTCACGTTGAGGTCTTTGGTCCATCTGGAGTTGACCTTTGTACAAGGTGAGAGGTAGGGGTTTAATTTCATTCTTCTACAAGTGGTGATCCAGTTTTGCCAGCACCACTTGCTGAAGATGCTGTCTTTCTTCCATTGTGTCTTCTTGGCCCCCTTGTCAAATATGAGGTGGCTGAAATTGTATGAGCTCAGGTTTGGATCTTCAGTTTTATTCCATTGGTCAACTGGTCTGTTTTTGTGCCAGTACCAGGCTGTCTTTATGACTATAGCCCTATAGTATAGTTTGATGTCTGGTATAGCGATCCCCCCTGTATTGCTCTTTTCACTCAGGGTTGCTTTGGCTATTCGGGGTCTTTTGTTTTTCCAAATGAAATTGAGGATTTTTTTTTCCAAGCCTGTGAAGAAACTCTTGGGGATTTTGATTGGGATCGCATTAAATCTGTACACTAGTTTGGGTAGGATGGACATTTTTACTATATTTATTTTCCCAATCCATGAGCATGGGAGGTTTGTCCATCTTCTGATGTCTTCCTCAATTTCCTTTTTCAGGGGTTTAAAATTTTTGTTGTAGAGATCCTTGGTGTCTTTGGTTAGGTTTGTTCCTAGGTATTTTATTGTTTTTGAGGCTATTGTGAGTGGGAAGGTCTCCTTGTAGTCCTTCTTCAATTGCTTGTTGTTGGTGTACAGAAAGGCTACTGATTTTTCTAGGTTTATTTTGTATCCTGCCACTTTACCAAAGCTCTTAATCGTTTCTAGGAGTTTTCTGGTGGAGTTCTTAGCATCCCTTAGGTAGACAATCATATCATCAGCAAAAAGGGATAGCTTGACTTCCTCTTTTCCAATTAGAACTCCTTTAATTTCCTTTTCTTGCCTTATTGCCCTAGCTAGGGTTTCTAGCACTATATTGAAGAGGAGTGGTGACAGGGGGCATCCTTGCCGAATTCCTACCTTTAAGAGGAATGCTTCTGTCACTTCCCCATTTAGGATGATATTGGCTGTGGGTTTTCTGTATATGGCTTTGATTACATTGAGGAATGATCCCTCTGGACCAATTCCTTCCAGGACTTTAAACATGAAGGGATGCTGGATTTTGTCAAAGGCTTTCTCCACATCAATTGAGATGATGGTGTGGTTTTTGTCCTTCAGTCCATTTATGTTTGATGATGTTTATTGATTTTCATATGTTGAACCATCCCTGCATCTCTGGTATGAATCCAACTTGGTCATGGTGGATGATTTTCTTGATGTGGGTCTGTATGCGATTTGCCAGAATCCTGTTTAGAATTTTGGCATCTGTGTTCATTAGGGAGATGGGTCTATAGTTCTCCTTTTTGGTTGTATCTTTCCCTGGTTTTGGTAGTAGCGTAATGCTGGCTTCATAGAAGGAATTTGGGAGAAGTCCCTCCATTTGTATCCTTCTAAACAATTTAAGTAGTAATGGTTGTAAGTCTTTACGAAATATTTTATAGAATTCTGCCGTGAATCCATCCGGGCCTGGGCATTTTTTGGTTGGGAGGCTACTTATTACATCTTCGATTTCTTCCTGTACTATTGGTCTGTTTAGGCTGTCGATCTCTTCTTGGTTGAGCTTTGGTGATTCCCAGGATTTCAGATATTCATCCATTTCTTCTAGGTTTTCAAACTTAGTAGAATATAAGTTTTTGAAGTAGTCCCGTATGATTGTCTGGATCTTTTCATTGTCTGTTGTGATATTTCCCCTTTCATCACAGATTCTATTGATTTGGAGTTGTTCCCTCTTTCTTTTGGTTAACTGGGCTAGAGGTCTGTCTATCTTGTTTATTCTCTCAAAGAACCAACTTTTGGATTCATTGATTTTTTGTATGGTTTTCTTTGTTTCTATTTCATTGATCTCTGCTCTGATTTTTGTTATTTCTTCTTGTCTGCTCCGTTTAGGGTTCATTTGTTGTTGTCTCTCAAGTATTTTTAGCTGCAGTGTTAGATCATTCACTTGTGTTCTTTCTGTTTTTTTAATGTAGGCACTTAGAGCTATAAACTTCCCTCTTAGGACTGCTTTTAAAGTGTCCCATAGATTTTGCTGTGTTGTTTTATCATTGTCATTCAGTTCCAGGAATGTTTTTATTTCTTTATTTCTTCCTTTACCCATTCATTATTCAGGAGAGTGTTGCTTAATCTCCATGTGTTCTTGTAGGTTGTAGGGCTTATCCTGGTGTTGATATTGAGTTTTATTGCACTGTGGTCTGATAGAATGCATGAGATTATTTCAATCTTTTTGTATTTGCTGATTTTTTTTCCTGTGTCCCAGTATATTGTCTATTTTGGAGAATGTTACATGGGGTACTGAGTAGAAAGTGTATTCTATGGTGTTTGGGTGGAATATTCGGTAGATGTCTGTGTGGTCCATTTGATGTATTGTATCATTCAGTTCAGATGTCTCTCTGTTTATCCTTTGTCCTGTTGATCTGTCTAAAGGACTTAGTGGGGTATTGAAGTCCCCTACTATTAGTGTACTGGGGTTAATCTGTGCCTTGAGATCCTGAAGAGTTGTCTTTATGAAGTTTGGTGTACCAGAGTTTGGTGCATATATATTCATGATTGTGAGATCTTCATATCCAATTGTTCCTTTAATAAAGATGTGATGGTCCTCTTTGTCTCTTTTGATTTCTTTTGCTTTGAAGTCTATTTTGTCTGATATTAAAATAGCAACACCTGCTTTCTTTTTGGTACCATTTGCTTGGAATATTTTCTTCCATCCCTTACTTTAAGTTGGTGCCTATCCTTGAAATTGAGATGGGTTTCTTGTAGACAACATATAGATGGATTTCGTTTCCTAATCCATTCTCCCAGTCTATGTCTTTTGATTGGGGAGTTTAGTCCATTAATATTTAAGGTTATAATTGAAAGATGGATGTTGCTTCCTTTCACTTTATTATCCATTTGGATTTTTAGTCTCTTATTCTACTCCTGCGGTTATATTTTTACTAGTTTATTTTCCTAGGTGCTTGGAGATACTTGCTCCTCTCTTCTGCCCTTTGAATTGCTTCAAGTATTTTCTGAAGAGTTGGTTTTCCGGACATGTAGTCTATCTTCTTGTTTATGTCATGGAAGATTTTTCTCTCTCCTTCAACTATAATTGACATTTTTGCTGGGTATAGTAGTCTGGGTTGGCATCCATAGTCCTTTAACACAGGAAATGCTTTGCTCCATGTTCTTCTTGCTTTCATGGTTTGTGCCAAGAAGTCGGTTATAATTCTGATGGGTTTCCCTTTTTATGTGACTTCTTTTTCTTTTGTAGCTTTCAGAATTTTATCTTTGTTTTGGGCATCTAACATTTTAACTATGATATGGCGTGGGGATTTTCTTTTCAGATCTTGTCTATTTGGAGTCCTATGTGCTTCTTGTATTTATATGGGTTTGTCTATTTTTAGTTTGGGGAAATTTTCATCTATTATTCTGTTAAAGATCTGACCAATGCTATTCTCTTGAGATTCTTCTCCTGCCTCTATTCCTATGATGCAGAGGTTTGATCTTTTCATAGTTTCCCATATTTCCTGGTTGTTCCACTTTTGTGTATTTTTAAATTTTTCATAATCTTTATTTGAACTTTTTAATTGCTCTGTGTTAACTTCCAGGTCTGATATTATTTGTTGTGCTTCCTCCATTCTATTTCTGAGGCTTTTTCCTTTCCTTTCTTCTTGATTGGATGAGTGTTCTAGTTCATTTTTCATTTCATCCTGTGATTTCTTTAGTATTTCCATTTCCTTTTTGAGCTTCTCAATCTCTTCTTGGTGCTCCTTACTTCGCTGGTTGGCTTCCTTTTTCAGTGTTTCTACTTCCTTCTGGAGTTTGTTTTTTCCTCCTGTAGTTCTTTCTGGAGTTTTTCATTCTCTCTCCTTAGTTCTCTGACTTCTTTATTTTCTTTAATTTCTCTGTAGAGGTCTGCAATTATTCCTCTAAGATCTGTTTCTTGGGTTACGTCCAGGGGGATCCCACTGTAGCTATCTCCTACAGGGTTGGTAGAGCTTGGTGCGGAATTATCCTGCACC
This sequence comes from Rhizomys pruinosus, assembly GCA_009823505.1. Taxonomy (NCBI): domain Eukaryota; kingdom Metazoa; phylum Chordata; class Mammalia; order Rodentia; family Spalacidae; genus Rhizomys; species Rhizomys pruinosus. Next base: position 1,172,517 of record VZQC01010507.1, read on the forward strand.
TTTCCCATGTTATCCCTTTGCCGTGTCCCTGGCATGAGGGTTCCCCCCCCCTTTTTTTCTTGCCTGTGCCTGACTTAGCCCACACCTCGGTACCTGTCTGGAGGGAGTTCTGAGCTCCTGTGTTTCAGGAGCACCCCACACAAAGATACCCACCTGGCCTGTTCTTGAGTTTCTTATCCACTACTGTTGGGAGTGCAAACTGGTATAGCCAATATGGAAATCAGCATGAAGATTCCTCAAAAATCTAGAAATCTATCTACCATTTGATCCACCCGTACTATTCTTTGGCATATGCCTAAAAGACTCTATACTCTATTATCGAAATAACCTGTTCATCCATGTTCACTGCTGCTCTTTTCATAATAGCTAGGAATTGGAAACAACCTAGTTTTCCATCAACTGATGAATAGATAGTGATACATCTACCCAATGAGCATTACCCAGCTCTTTAAAAGGTTATGAAATTCACAGGTAAATGGATGTAAGTGGAAACAATAACCCTGAGTGAAGTAACCCAGACTCAGAAAGACAAATGTCATATGTTCTCCCTCACAGTTGAATGCTAGCTTTGAAATCTCAGATGTTCATGTTTCAGTTTTAAAATCTAGAGAGTTCAAAAACTAATAATCAGCCATGGGTGTTGAGTGGGCTCCTGGGAGGGGTGGTAGAGTATAATGGTATAAAGTGGGAAAGGGAAGTTATAGAGTAAGAACAGTTAAATTGGTTGGCAAATGGGAGGTCAAAGGAGAAGAGGGAGTGTGGGAAAGGATAACTAACACTAAAGGCCTTTGGGAAAAGCCATATAAAAACCCATCACTGAGTGCATAGCCCTAGGACTTTAGTATTATATTTGGTTCTGAACAGAGAGTAATCCCTTCCACAGTTCCCATGTCTAGTAGTCAATTAAAGAAAGCAGTTTTACCGGTTTTATAAGAGATTACCTCTACAATAGTTGTCTCCAATTTACAGTTGGGAAGCGACCTCATCATTGTCATATTTCTCCTTGTTCTATGGGTGGGAAGGCAAGGAAGTCTCTCATATCAGAACCTTTGTGGCACCTAGAAGGTAAGTTTCATTAGGACTCATTATAACTAGTTGTTACATGTAGGATCCACAGAGGGGTTCGATGTTTATGGCAATCTGAGGCTTTTCTTCCTTTGAATGTTCAGACGGGTCAGCCTTTCCGTTGCCACTTTTTGGTACATCCTACTCAATGCAAACCTGTATCTTTTCTTTCTCAGCCGTTAAGTTGGTGACGTTTTGTCCTGTTGGAACAAACAAATCTTTTCCCATAGTTAGTTTTAAGATTTGAATTGCAAGGGTTTGATGAAAAGGTTTCATGTCTTTCTGTATCCCCCCCCCTTTTTTTAGCATATGAGTCTCCAGAAGACAGTTGTATTATACATGACTATAGGGTGGAGTCACGGCACTGTTTCATAAAATTCACCCATGTTGTTTTGGGTGACTATATATGATTAACTTGGGAAGCAAACTTAATTTTTACGTTAATCATCTTAAAGAGAATGCTACAAGGTGATACTGACAACAGGAACTTTTATAGAGAAACATTTGTATGTGTCAATCCCAAAGGTCTTGCTCTACAGATTTTATGTAAAGCAAATTGGGGGTTTTTTTTTTTTTTGGGCAACAGCGAATTAT
>VZQC01010507.1:1175359-1370228 GCA_009823505.1 Rhizomys pruinosus
GGGGGAAAATTGTAATTCATGGATTAACATATCCAAACATGTGTCTATGCTAAAGTAACCTACCATAACTATTAGTGCTGCTTAAATACCTATATATCTAATTGCTTGTTCTTCATTAGTAGGATCGAAAGGTTATTCCTGGACAAACTGTCAGCCCATGAAAGGAAACAGCCAGAATTGACCAGAGTCCAAGTCAACAGCTCCAGAGAGAGTGGACTGTTTTACCTCTCATCCACCTGTGCCCCTTTTCTAAGCCTAGGGAACAACCTGCGGAAGAGGGGGCGTGGTAGAATGTAAGGGCTGCGATTGGGGTGAATGGTGAAACTACAGCAATGTAGTCTGGACACTCATTTGATCAACTTGATTGAACAAACAACCTGTCACCCCCCACTGGATGGTGGGGCTGTAGGTGTTTGGGCACAACAGCCTGCAGATAGGTTTTGCATGAAGGATGCTTGTACTCATGGATTATCACTTATAGCTAAAAATGAAAAAAAAACTGAGAGAAAGATGCAGGACAGTTATGGCAGAATGCATGATCTGGGATGGGGTGGGGGTGGGGGGGAGGGAAAGGGAAATAAGCCTGAACTGAATTGGAAAAATGTATGAAATGCAGAAAGCATCAATAAAAACTAATTAAAAAAAAACCCATCACTATAGAAGCTACTTAAAGCATGCACATATGCATTATAAAAAGAGGTTAAATGGAGTTACCTTATAACAAGGGACATTACCCCTACTACACCCCATAGGTTTACAAAGTAAAAGCCTAATTCCAGAATGTACCTCTGGGCTTGCAGGAAGGAAAAGGCCATGCAAATCAGATTTCCTGGAGACTCCAGCCTGCAGCTCACTCAGCTGGGCGCTAGTCTCTGCTGGTTTTGCAGCTGAGATAGAACAGCTGGCTGCCAGCCCCCCTTTCACTGCTTACTAGTTTGACATTGCAGAAACCCATAGAAGAGGCAAGGTGATTAAAGCAAGATAAATATGCCAGCAGAAGAAAGAAGAAAAATAACTGGATAATTTGGGTGTGAAAAAAAAATCTCCTTTGAACTTCCTAAAGGGGGACTCTGAGAGTACATATAATGGGAAAAGTATCTATGGTTAAAGTTGGGAAGGGGTCAGGTTACAGAAGAGGAAGTACAAGGACCTTGATCATCTCTAAAGAATTATAGAATAGTGTTGTTTCTTTATGTAGAATTCTATAAAGCCACTTTTTCATGTCCATTATGATCCAAACAATCCAAGATTGTTTCTCTCTGGCCTGATTTGTGTGCTTTATTTGATTTCATAACTTATAGATACCTAACTAGAAAATGCCCTTTCTTTTGCTACTAGTATCCATTCTTAAACTTTAAAATGTCTTTATCCAGTATGAACAGATAGTATTTAGTAATAACTAGCTCAAGACTGATTTACAAATACTTTTATGGCTAAAAAAAGAAAACAATTTCTGCCAGGCGTGGTGGCGCACACCTTTAGTCCCAGCACTTGGGAGGAAGAGGCAGGTGGATCTCTGTGAGTTCAAGGCCAGCCTCATCTACATAGTGAGTTCCAGGATTCAGGCTACAGGGAGACCCTGTCTCAAAAAGACAAAAAAAAAAAAATCAAAGCTAAAAGATAAAGCCTCTGCTATGCACAACCTGGGACCTCAGGGGAGGAGACTGTGGGGAATCTAGTCACTCAGAGAAGACTAAATTGCTGCCCAACATCAGGAAGTTCTCATGCTCTTCTCTGCTCACTGTCAAGTACCACCAGAGGAAAGTGGAACTGTGCTAGGGATCCAAAGTTTCAGATTCATGGGAGGGGAACACAGCACCAGCTCACAGAGGGGACCACAACTCTGCTTCATAGGCATTGGGCACACCACTCCAATTCCCAGGATGAGACCATAGCTCCAGCTCACAGGAGGGGACTATGGCTCCAGCTCACAATGGGGGACTACAACTAATACAGAGTTCCTCTAGACACCTCATCCGGTTTTGTTTCATTAACATATGAAGATGACAGCAATTTGCTAAAACTGCGGAAGTTCAGTTTCTTGCCACTTTCTAGCACCAGTCCTCTGGTCTGGTGGTGAAGGATATCTGGGAAGCCATGTCTAGTCTAAAGAAAAGAACAATGCAGAAAGTGGTGAGAGGGACAAGGAACATCCTCTACTACTGATGATTCCCCATACGGTCCTTCTAGAATCATCTTAAGATCTATCTCACTCATCCCGCCCTCTAACAATAAAGGCACACCAAATTTCCTTTAAGCTGATGCCAACACATGATACATAAGAGCTCCTAAGACAAGGATTTCACCTTCACACTTCAGTGACTACAAGCTCCGCATCAGGAGCTTTGTCAAACCCAGTGAATGCAAACATGCAAAACATTTTGTAAAAGTCAGCTTGATTCTTTTCTTTTTTTTCTTTTTATGTGTATGAGTGTACTGTCTGCATATAGATTGGTGCACCCGTGTCGTGCAATGCCACGGAGGTCAGAAAAGGGCATTGGATTCCCCTGGAACTGGAGTTAAAGATGGTTCTTAGCCTCCATGTCGGTGCTGGGAATTGAACCCAGGTCCTCTGCAAGAGCAGTCAGTGCTCTTAACCCCTGAGCCATCTCTCCAGCCCCAAATCTTTTCTTTAAAGGAATAGATGATCCAAAGTGATGATATATGATAACAGTTACAGATTCTATTGTTCTACTGACCAGGGTGCTGTGCCAGCCAGCTATTGATCCAGCACTATCCAGTGGGCTGCGAATTATTCCACCTGAGAATTCCTTGGGTTATGTTCCTTTTGTTTCTTCTAAATAATTCTTGTAAATAGTTGATTCTATGGACCAGATTTAACTAAATCATCAGATGACACTTTCTACTAGCTCTATAATAAAATTAGCACAAAGTTGTGTTCCTTTGTAAGATTATATGATACAATTTTGATTTTAGCTTCAGCCCTAACTTTATTAATTTCAGTAATGCTTCTTTTGATCTTTATGAAATATCAACTTAAAGTAGATGATACACCTTTAAAAAATGAAATACAGGAATAAAACTGAAATCTTGTTGTTGAGGGACATGCCTACCCCAAAAAAGCCTAGATATCATTTGTTTTTATATTAAGCTTGCAACATATTTACAGAACTTGTTTTTCACAACTTAGCATTTTCAGGCACATGGTCTTTCAGATCCTTTGTGCTGGAATCTTGATCATAGCAGAGTAGGGGTCACTAACCTTTACAACACAATGTCTTCCACATGACACTTTCCTTCTAACCCATTTATGGGTAGAGCTCAAATAAGCAAAATGTAAAATTCTAAATTATTGTGTGGCCCAGAGGAATCCTCGGTGCAATATAATGTATTGCTTGGTTATGAGGAACATTTTGTTTTTCTCTCCACCCTAGAAAAATGATAGATTGGGTGAATATTGGGGAAAATAACCTCCACTACTTCCAGTATATGGTGCCATAGGGTCGTGACAAGTTTCACTCTTGAACTCTCTAGCTCTGTCACTTTCCCTTGTTAACAGTCACTTACTGAGTCAGAGAAGCTGCCGACACTGCAAATAGAAAGATTCCTTACATGTCTCTAGGGACAGAGTTTTCTGAACTACAAATCTACCAAGGGCATGAGAAAGAGAGGAAAACAAAAAAGAAATCATCTCCGCTAATTCAATTGTGGGTTTCCTCGGATCAAAGACAAACTACTACAGCATACCAAGCCCAAGACTGTGCTCGTAGGAGGCTGGAGGCCCTCTCCTCATGATTTATATTAAGGCCTGTATATGGCACACATGTGGCCTCGGTGGAAGTGTATTTAAAAGGTTCTTTTTTATCACTGGCAAACTAAGGAATAGCATCCAAGGAGGTCTCATTCTGTTGATGTTTAAGTTGGAGGGTTGGAGGAAGTGAGCAAACACTGAACACATAAAAAGGCTAAGTCTCAAAAGGGCAAACAAAAAATTCTAGCAAATGCTATAATTCTATTTGAACATATATCCAAATAATAAAGTGTCAGAAATCTTGAGTCTGGTGGCCTTAAGGCAGAGGAAAGAAAAATCATTGATAAGCAACAGGCATCATTTTTATTTTATTTTTATTTATTTATTTTTTTAATTTATTTTATTTATTTTTGTATGTGTATGAGTGTACTGTCTGCATGTAGATCCGTGCACCTGTGTCGTGCAATGCCACGGAGGTCAGAAGAGGGTCTTGGGTTCCCCTGGAACTGGAGTTCTCCTGGAATTGGAGTTAGAGACAGTTCTTAGCCACCATGTGGGTGCTGGGGATCAAACCCGGGTCCTCTGCAAGAGCAATCGGTGCTCTTAACCACTAGGCTATCTCTCCAGCCCCAACAGGCATCATTTTTAAATAACCACCTTTAACCCTTGTGTTTAAGCACATTTTGTTGGGTAAACATAAGTGAAAAGTACTTAATGAGTTCTACTAGAGCCTGTGCTCCATCTACTACACCCTGATGACAATCAGTTTGAAATAATCTTATTATAAATGGAATTTCTTCAGACAATTGTAGCCACTCCCCTTTCACCAAAGTTTGTTTCCAGTTGTTGTCTTTAAGTTCTATCTGTTGGGGCTGGAGAGATGGCTCAGTAGTTAAGAGCTCTGACTGCTCTTGCAGAAGACCCAGGTTAGATTCCCAGCACTCACATGGTGACTAACAACCATCCATAACTCTAGTTCCAGGAGAATCTGGCGCCCTCTTCTGACCTTTTTGGGCATTGCACAACACAGGTGAACTTAATTCCATGCAGGCAATAGACTCATACACATAATATAAAAATAATAAATAAAATATCTTAAATTCCAGCTGTTAGTAGGTAACCCAAGTACTGGAAGTAGGAATGAAAGGGAAACATAAATCTCTCCGAGTCATTAACGTATACAGTGTAAGATGGAAAATTCTCACTCCATATCCAGCTGCTTTGGAGTAGCTTTCTTTGTTTTCCATGAGAGGATGGCTATGTGCTTGTCAGTCTGATAGTAAGGAGACTGGGTGATGTTAGCCATTTCCATGTCTCCCTTGAATATAAATATACATATGATTGCACCAGGAGAAATAGTTCAAGGGAACTCTAGTGTTCTTATGAATATTTGACTCTCTCCAGCCTTTACCCTGAAAGGATTGACCTACAGGACAATGTGCTTTCAGAACCCCCAGTAAATCTAGAGTTCTAATATTCTTTTTTAATATTTTATTTATTATTTTTCTTTTATGCATATAAGTATATTGTTTGCATCCATGTAATTACACCTATCATGCAACACACAAGGAAATTAGAAGACGGTGTCAGATCCCCTGAAACTGGAGTTACAGATGATTTTTTTTCTTTTTTTTTTTTATTGATGCTTTGTGTATTTCATACATCATTTTCCAATTCAGTTCAGGCATATATCCCCTTCCCTTCCCCCCACCCCACCCCTACCTATCCCAGATCATGCATTCTGCCGTAAGTTTTCTGCATCTTTCTCTGCTTTTTTGTTTTGTTTTGTTTTCATTTTGTTTAACTAATATAATTTTAGTACAAGCCTCCTTCATGTAAAACCAATTTGCAAGCAGTTTGTTGCCCAAACCCACACAGCTATGGTCCCACCATCCGAACAGGGAGGGCTTGTATGTTCACTTCAAGTTGATCAAAGTGCAAGGTAGTTTTCCATACATTCTATATTGTTGTAGTCATACACCCATAATAGACCCACAATCAAGAATCCCTACATTCTTACCACTGCCCCGCTCTTCCGCAGATTGTTCCCTAGGCTTCTTAGAAGGGGCACAGGTGGAAGAGAAGCAAAAGACGTCACCTTCTTGCATGAGCTGATGCTTGGTCTGTTAGTCCAGTTCTGGTGTGTTTTTTTCATGGCTGCGCAGTTGTCAGGATAACCTTTCGATCCTACTAATGAAACACATGCAAGAGATATTTAGGTATTATTAACACGTATAATATATAGCACTGTTTCGAGCCTTACTACATGAAAGACTACACATCAATTAGATTAGTTTATAGGTAATTTTAAAACGCATACTTGATCTGTTTGTGGCTTACTTTGGTCTGAGACACAGATGTTTGGGGTCATGGCATGTAATTCATGATTACAATTTTTCTCTTATAGTATGGCAGGGTGTTGCTGTGGCTTTATAAATCTTCTAACCATTAGAGGATGTAGCTTGTGGCATCAGCCGTGGGTTATTTCTCCAAGGAGAGAGCTTAGCCATAATTTGGGGATTACAGACATATGCCCCCACTTGCTGACAGTATTTCCGGGCAGATGAGGTGTAGCGGGTGCGGAAGAGGAGTCTTGCTTGACTCAAGGAGAACCTATATTTTGCTTTATTGGTTTAGTGAGCTTTTGTGACACTCTCTGGCATCCCAGAGACCATCTGTATACTTGCAAGTGCGGTCCCCAAACATCTTTCCTCATGTTTATATCAGGTCTTCACAGCAGGGCCATATCGCCTCTCTTCCTGCAGATATCCCATTTGGAGGCAAGGAGCCGTTTACCATTGGTGGGGGCGTGGATCCCCTGGCCAACATCTCCTTGGTAGAAGAATCCACTGCTGAGGGTCGCAGAGCTCCTTTATTGATATATTTTGTTTAGTTGCATAGCTTAAGGAGACTTTTAGCATTATATTTGGTTTCGATCCATGTTGGTGCTGAAATCGAACCCATAAGTCCTCGCAAGAGCAGTCAGTGCTCTTACTGCTGAGCCCTCTCTCCGGCCCATAATTATATATAATATATATATATATATATATATATATATATATATTATAAACTATAATGCCTATAGAGTCCAGTTTGGGTTTTTTTGTTTTGTTTTTTTGGTCTTTTTGAGACAGGGTCTCCCTGTAGTCCCAGCTGGCCTGGAACTTGTTCTGTAGACCAGGCTGGCCTTGAACTCAGAGATCCTCCTGCCTCTGCCTCCCGAGTGCTGAGATTAAAGACATGCACCACCATGCCCATCTAGAGTCCAGTTTGTATCCCCAAATGCCCCTCAGCGTGGCTCCATCCACTGGGCCCACCTCACACTCTATCCCTGTAAAACATTCTACCTCTGGACCTAAATGAAGACATTGGAAGGGCACAAGACTATAGAAAAACAAAATATCTGTTGTTTTTTTCTTTGTTGTCTACCAACCTGGATATTGCACATGGTGCACTGAAGGACCATCTGGGGAGATAACCTTTTATCTTACAGCAGGAACTTTTTGCCAACATCTTCTGAAATAGTATTGTATTTCTTAAAACAAGGGAATTGAAATTCAAAACCCACATATTGACACATCTCTCATTTATCCTCCTTCAATTTCATCTCCCTTCTTTTGGGTGAAGAAGACCAAATATTTTAACTATACAGACTCACACCTTTAATCCCAGCACTCAGGAGGCAGAGGAAGGCAGATCTCTGTGAGTTCAAGGCCAGCCTGGTCTACATACTGAGCTCCAGCCCAGCTGGGATTAAAGGGAGACCCTGTCTCAAAAAGACCAAAAAAATGTTTAAATGTTTGCTTACTAGTGATGAAACTTCAATGTCACACACTGATTATATAAAGGAAATGTAAGAGTTACTATCTACATATGAGCCCTGACGTGTTTCCTACTGTTCTTGTTGTGTGCAGTCGAGAAGTACTGACCTAGGCTCCTTCTTAATGAAGAAGAAATATTAAAAAGCTCATTTGAAAAATGCTTCCTGCATTTCACAAAGAATAGTGTTGAGCCAATGTTTAAATCTTTAAAATATCACCTAAAATTTTTAGGCTTTGTGAATGATCTAGTCTGTGATAACTCTGTGTATAACTAATGGGCATGGTTATGTTTCAATAAAACTTTATTCGTTTAAAAAAAAAAACCAAAGACTGGGGCTAGAGAGATAGCCTAGCGGTTAAGAGCACCGACTGCCCTTGCAGAGGACCCGGGTTCGATCCCCAGCACCCACATGGCGACTGATAACCGTCTGTAACTCCAATTCCAGGAGAACTCCAGTTCCAGGCGAATCTGACACCCTTTTCTGACCTCCCTGGCATTGCACGACACGGGTGCACAAACCTCTATGAAGACGATACATTCATACACTTACAAAAGTAAATAAAAAATAAAAATAAAAAAAAGACATGAGATACAGCTTTTTTACTTTTTAGCCTTCCAATGTGGACTGAGGACTGCTGAGATACTCAGCTTGTGAACTAAGCAACTAATGGAAATTCAGCCTCCTCAAAAGATGTGCTGACATTGTTGGATTACCTCGGCAGTATCATGGAGGCCAATGCAGGGGGATCAAGTCAGGACACGTGCTTACTGGACTTCATTTGGGGGCACAATATTTAAAGCAGAAGCACGTCAGTAGGGTTTCCCTTTGCATAAGGTTTTATTATAATGTAATGTCTTAATCATAGTCTACCATCAAATATTTTAGGAATATCTTGAATGTTTAGATAGTATATTAGCAGCATGCAATAATTACATCATAGGTTCTCAAGCAGAGGCAGGCTATTCCAAAGACCTTCTCTACTATCAGTTATCATAGGCTGTTTAAAGTTAGAAAACTGAATAGAAACACTGAATATTGTAGAAATGCACTTTGCTCAGTAATACTTGAGTTGTTGCAATATTAGACTACCCATTTGGTTGTTACAGAAAATCCTTAACTGTAATTGATGGTTGTTGCCATAATAGTATATTGCCTGTATTTCTACCTCTAGTAATGGGCTTTATGTGCTAGATTTCAATATCCTTGAGCCTGGGCAAGTGCACAAGTCTTTTTAAAAAGAAACATGGTTTACTTGCACAAAACTGATCAGATTTGAGAGATCCTTAATGCCCTTGAAGTGGTTTTTGTGGGTGTAAAAAAAATGGTGAGAATTTGAATTGTTCCCTTATTATAGTATTGAAATTAAGTCTACCTAAATCAAGTCATGTTCATGCCCTGATTTTATGTACTTGTATCTATCAATAAACATTAGGAAAAAAATAACCTTGTGCTAAAATAAATTTAAAAATTAAAAAAAAAAAAAAAACAGAAAATACCGTCACATCACACAGCTACAGTGGGGAATTTCCTCCCTCTGTTTTTCCTTCCGTCACGTCATCTTCTTACTCCTTTACCTTTTCCTTCTCCCCTTCCTTCAATTTTTTCTCTTCTTTTTTGTTCCTTCAGCAGCTTCCTTTACAGTTGCTCTTCATTCCTTTTTTTCTACAATTAGGAAAATGGATGAAAGCACCATAAAGGTTTTTTTTCTGCTCATAAACAGAACAAATACTGTTTGTGTGTGTGTGTGTGTGTGTGTGTGTGTGTGTGTGTGTGTGTGTGTGTTGATTAAACCATTTTAATCCCACTGAAAATTTATTAGGATAATATACACTAGAAATATTATGTAAAGACTATTGGAAAATAGGGGCTGGACAGATAGCCTAGCGGTTAAGAGCACCGACTGCTCTTGCAGAGGACCGGGGTTCGATCCCCAGCACCCACATGGCAGCTGAGAACCGTCTGTAATTCCAATTCCAGGAGAACTCCAATTCCAGGGGAATCCGAGACCCTCGTCTGACCTCCGCGGCATTGCACGACACTGGTGCACAAACCTACATGCAGACAGTACATTCATACACATACAAAAATAAATGAAATTAAAAAAAGACTATTGGAAAATAATTATTAAATTATCTTTCAGGTGTTCAAATGAGTAAAATCAGATAAGTAGCAGGCTTGATTCTATAGATATATTATTTAGACTGTCAAGCACCCTGTTACTCAGAGAACTACCAGTGCCCCCACCCACATGTACTGTTCTGACCTTGCTTCAGTATTTGGCGGCTGACAAAATGAAAGCCAATTCGTTAGATGTAACTAATCCAAGATGAGTTTGTTAATCTGTCTGACAAATTTGGATCAAAGAATAGAGCTTCCAGGAATGTTCCAGGAAAATGTGGGTTTGGATGTTGGCAGTATTTTCAATCTACTCTGCAGGGAGAAATGATATAAAATCCTGCTCAGCAGTGAAGAAAACTGAAAAGAAAATCAGAAATGCAGACCAAAACTACTAATTGTACTCAAGGTTTGCTTTTCGATGCCCCGAGTCTCAGTTCAAAGCTGGATCTTCAGTTCATGAGGAATATCAGCATCTTTACTATGAAGTCTCCTCTTGTCCAAAGTTTGAATCCGTGTTGTTTGCAACCCAGTTAATCCTACCTACAACTCTTCAGTGCCTTTCTGGAAGACTCTGTCAGATGGACTCTATTACTGTGTTGAGGGGGTGCAAATAGATGTGGTATTTTTCACTAGCCATATGAAGTCATTTTTCCATCCATGTGGTTCCATTTAAAAATTGAAGTCCAACAAGCAAACCACGTGTTTACAGCTTCAAAATTCCAAAAGGAAAATTAATTCTCATAATGCTTTCAATAAACCAGAGAGATTTTAAGAATATGAGAAGCTTAAATTTACTTAGTTTAATTTTAGTTTGAATAGTCAATAGTTCAAAATATGAGGATTTTTGTCAACTTAGTTCTGAAAAGTCTGCTGAGTGTTGAGTTGAGAAAATAAATATGGTTTTTAATTTTAGTAAGTTTCCAGGATCTGTATCTTAGACCCCAAAAACCATATTCATGCATTTTCTTGCAAATTGCTTAATTTCATTTTCTTTAGGGCTGAATACAATCTCATTGGGTATATGGGCGACATTTTCATTATCCATTCATCTGTGGATCGACATCATGAGACTGGCTCCATTTCCTTGCTATGGTAATTACAGCAGCAATGAACATGGATGTCCCAGTATCTCTGTATTAGGATACAGGATCTTTTGGCTCTGTGCCCAGGAATATCGCTGGATCACAGAGAGGATCTATTTTTAGTGCTTTGACAATAGTTTCACCAATTTACACTGCCACCCAGTGTTCACTTTCTCCAAATCCTCTGACTTTGTTGTCCTTTGCTTCTTGGGCCATTCTCCCAGAGGCACCATGGAATCTTGGAGTTGCTTCAATTTACATTTCACTAATTGCTAAGGATATTGAACATGGCTGAAAAACCTTTTTTTTTTTTTTTCATTTGTATTTCTTTTTGAGAATTCTGATGGGCTCCTTGGGTGAATTTTTTATTGCTTTGTTTCATTATTGTTTAGTCTTTTGAACTTTTGTGTATGCTAGATGTTACTCCTTTGTCAACTATATGCCTGGCAAAGATTTTCTACCATTCTGTAGGCTGCTCTTCACTCAATTTGCTATTTCTCTTGCTGTACAGAAGCTTTTCAATTTCATGAGTCCCATTTGTTCATAATCTGTCTTATTTTATGAGTGACTGTAGTCCTATTCAGAAAGTCTTAACCTATGTGCATATCTTGAAATGTTTTCCATGCTTTTTCTTTAAGCAATTTTAGAGTTTGGGGTCTTACAATAAGATCTCTAACGGATTTTGGGTTGATTAATGTTTGAGACTGGAGATAAGGATATAGTTTCATTCTTCTACATGCACCTATCTAGTTTACCCAGCACCACTTTTAGAAGACTATCTTGTAAAATCACAGGCTCACAACTGGATAAGACTGATGATTTCTTTTCTTTTACTATAGTATACACAATAACTTCCAGCATTATGAAAGTTACCCAGTAAAGATGAAGCTTCAAGGTCAGTGTCGGCTTTATTTCTCTTTGTTCAACTCACATATATGTCATCTTCAGGAACCGGATCTTACCATCAAGTTCTAGTAGGTAACCAAGAGCAATGGCAATAGAGAGTATTGTTATACATCCACTGATGTAGTAGTGGTATAAGTGTTAACGGAGTAAACAACCACTTTTTACTTGGAATTAAGCTCTGTTTCACAAGATGAAGCCCATATCTGGCAATGTTATCAGTAAAGAACCTTTGGCTAGACGAGTCATAGATCATAGGGAAGACTTACTAGTAGTTTTCTGCTAAATGGGCACAGCATTAAACCAATTCTGAATGACTTATGTTCTACCTATAAATTACCACCTCTCTCAATTCTCACCAGAGAAGCTTTTTCTTGCACCAGAAGGCCATTAACACTAAGCCCCACCAGTGATCCACATGAAGAGAATTAGAGATAGTGGAGTACTCAGCCTAAATGGGACACATATCACACACTCTCCTCCCAAGACTCAGGGATCATTGCAGAAGAGGGTAAAGATTATAAGACCCAGAGGTGATGACTGACTACAAGGAGGCAGTTTTCCAGATGGGGCAATTACTCATATGCACTCACAGCAACTGTGACAGCATGCACAAGACCCCTGCAAGCTCAAACCGGACAAAATCCCAGCATAGACAGGATTGGGAGGGGGACAAGAATCCCCAAACCTAGCTGAGGAACAACTGGCAGTTGATAGTTATTGGAGAGGGAGAGCAGTTTTCTTTAATGGTATGACAATAGGTAGATTGGCCAGGCCCCAGAGGATGGTCGCACACCAAAGAGCACTTGAGGACCCAAATGACACTCAATAGGCCTTAAAAATTAATAATAATTAGAGGCCCATGAAATCAGGGGACTAGTAAGTGGTAGTGGAGGTAGGGGAGGTGTTCTGAATATGATCGAAATACACTATATGAAATTCTCAAAGCATCAATAAACATTTTTTTTAATTTTTTATTTATTTTTGTATGTGTATGAATGTACTGTCTGCATGCAGGTCTGTGCACCTGTGTCGTGCAGTGCCGCGGAGGTCAGAAGAGGGTCTCGGATTCCCCTGGAACTGGAGCTCTCCTGGAATTGGAGTTACAGATGGTTCTCAGCTGCCATGTGGGTGCTGGGGCTCGAACCCGGGTCCTCTGCAAGAGCAGTCGGTGCTCTTAACTGCTAGGCTATCTCTCCAGCCCCAATAAAAATATTTTTAAGAGATTATCTTGGGGCTGGAGAGATGGCTCAGCAGTTAAGAGCACTGGCTGCTCTGGTACCCAAATTATAGCTACTAACTGTCCATAACTCCAGTTCCAGGGGATCCGATGCCATCTTTTGACTTCCATGGGCACTGCATGGCATGGATACACTTACGTATATGCAGGTGATACACTCATACACTAAAAATAAAAATAATAAAATATTTTTACAAGAGGTTGTCTTTTCTTCAATGAGCACTTTTTTGGCATCTTTTCAAAAAACTAGGGGCTGTAACCATGTGAGTTTGTCTGAATCTTCTAGTCCATTGAGCTATGCATCTGTTTTGTGCCAGTATTTTGTTTTTGTTACTATGAATCTGTGGTATAATTTAAAGTCAAGTATGGTGGGACCGCTAGCATTTTCCTTGTGCTCAGAGTTGCTCTGGTTATTCAAGGCCTTTTGTGCATGGAGATGAATTTTAATACTATTTTGATGTTTCTGCAAAGAATGGAGCTGTGAAGAATGTTTATGGGGATTGAATCTGTATGTTGTTTTCTGCAATAGCCATTTTCACAATACCAGTTCGTTCCAACAACAAGCATGGAAAGTCCTTCCATCTTCTGTTGTCTTCCTCAACTTTTTCTTCAGTGTGTTTGAGTTTTCATTCTAGCATTCTCTTCCTTGGTTAGGTTTATTCCAAGACACTTTCAAAAAGGCAATATTGAAATCAATTGTTTCTTTGCTTTCTTCCTCTACATATTTGGTATTGGTATATAAGAAGGATGAAAGTTTGCTATGTTAATTTTATATCTTATCACTTTGTTGAAAGTTCTAAGAGTTTTGAAGTGGAGTCTTCAAGGTCATTTGCGAATGAGGATAATACATCTTCTTTTCTTATTTGTATTTTCTTCATTTCCTTCTATTATTGCTATAGTTAAGACTTCCAGCACTATGTTGATTATCTTATGACTGGTTAAAGTAGATGCCTTTGTCCCCTATTGTAATATAAATGCTTTGAGTTTTCCCCCTTTAATATAATGTTGGCTCTATGTTTGACATTTATAGCCTTCATTAAGTTGATGTATGTTCCTTTTATTCTGAGTTACTTCAAGACTTTTTATCATGAAAGGTTATTTGATTCTGTCAAATGCCTTACCTCTTCTGTTGAAATGACTGTGTGATCTTTGTCTTTGAATACGTTTATATTACATATTACATCTATTGATTTATATATGTTGAATAATCTCTGATTCCCCTGGAATAAAGTCTACATGATTGTTATGAATTAATCATTTTGATGTTTTCTTGAATTTGGTTTGCAAGTATTTTGTTGAGAATTTCTGCATCTACGTTGATCAGGAAGACTGGTCTATGATTTCCTCTGTTCCTGTTGCCTATCCAGTTTGGATGTCAGGATAATATTGGCTGGTAGTAGTAGTTTGGTAGTGTTCATCCCTTTCCTATTCTATGAAATAGTTTGAGAAGCACCTGGCAAAATCAGCTTTAAATCAAAACTAGGCAGAAGAGATTTCTTTTAAAATGTTACTTTATATTAATTAAGAGAACAATCCATCAAGAACATTACAGTTCTAAAATATATATGTTCTCAACAGGTGTACTTAATTTCATAAAACAAATGCTACCTATGGGGAGATTATCTTCAGCATGGTAATAATGGGTAAATTCAATACCCCATTGTCATCTAACAGCAATCCTTCCAAACAAAAAAAGTTACAGAGAAATGTCTAAATTAAATGACATCATAAATCAAATGGATAGCTTTGGTGTTAGTTCTTTGAAATTCTGGCTCTAGAATTCAGCAGTGAATCCATTTAGGTCTGGGCTTTTCTAGGTAAGAGTTTTTTTCATTACTTCTTCAATCTTGGTACTTGTTAGAGACCTGCTTAAATTGTTTATCTCATCTTGGCTTAATTTTGGCAAATCACATGTATCTAGAAATCTGATTTCCTTTAGAATTTCCAATTTACTTGAACATGTTTTTAAGTTATATCCTACTGATTTTCTGAAGTTCATTAACATCTTTTGTAATGACATCCTGTTTTTCTCTCATTTTATTAGTTTATAAGATCTTCTTTTTCTTTTGGTTAGTTGGGTGAAGGGTTTGCCAATCTTATTTATTGTTTCAAAGAGCCAATAAAAATCAATTAAACATTATTGTTTGTATTATTATCTATTTCCATTTTATTAATTTTTAGCCTGGCCTCAATTATTTGTTTTTATCTACTGATTTCCCCTATTCCTGTTTTTACAGGGCCTTAATATATCACTAATGTATGTATGAATCTTTCTGATTTTTTTTTTCTTTTCTATTCACTTAGAGCTATAAACTTCCCTCTTAAGATTTTCATTGTATTGGGGCTGGAGAGATGGCCTAGCGGTTGAGAGCGCCGACCGCTCTTGCAGAGGACCCGGGTTTGATCCCCAGCGCCCACATAGCGGCCGAGAACCATCTGGAACTCCAGTTCCGGGAGAGCTCCAGTTCCAGAGGAATCCGAGACCCTCTTCTGACCTCCGCGGCGTTGCAAAACACGGGTGCACGGACTTGCATGCAGACAGTGCATTCATATACATAAATAAATAAATAAATAAAATAAATAAATAAATAAATAAATAAATAAAAGACTTTCATTGTATCTAATAGGTTTTGGTATATTGTGTTTTCATTTTCACTCATATCTAGAAATCTATTGATCTCCTTAGTTTTTCAATGATCTATTTGTTATCCAATGGTGTATTCTTTAACCTCCATGAGTTTATGAGCATTCTATAGTTTCCCTTGCAGTTGATCTACAGGTTATTTTATTACATCCAGATAGAATTCAAAGAATTATTTCTTTTTTCCCATATTTATCAAGGTTTGCTTTGCCTCCCAAAGTATGATCTATCTTAAAGAAAATTCCATATGCTGAGAAAAATACATATTCAGGGTTTGAATGAAATGTTCTTAGCTATCCATTTGATTTATGATGTCATTTAATTTAGACACTTCTCGGGCTGGAGAGATGGCCTAGCGGTTAAGAGCGCCGACCGCTCTTACAGAGGACCCGGGTTCGATCCCTAGCACCCACATGGCGGCTGAGAACCGTCTGAAACTCCAGTTCCAGGAGAACTCCAGTTCCAGGGGAATCCGACACCCTCTTCTGACCTCCGCAGCATTGCAGGACACGGGTGCACAAACTTGCAGTACATTCATACACATACAGAAATAAGTAAAATTAATTTTAAAAAATTTAAAAAAATTTAGACACTTCTCTGTAACATTTTTTGTTTGGAAGGATTGCTGTTAGATGACAATGGGGTATTGAATTTACACACTATTACCATGCTGAAAATAATCTCCCATAGGTAGCATTTGTTTTATGAAATTAAGTACACATGTTGAGAACATATATATTTTAGAATTGTAATGTTCTTGATGGATTGTTCTCTTAATATAAAGTAACATTTTAAAAGAAATCTCTTCTTCCTAGTTTTGATTTAAAGCTGATTTTGCCAGGTATTAGAAAAAAAAGTCCTGACTGCTAGTTTCATTTGCCTGGCATGCATTTTTTTTTTCCACCCTTTCACTCTAAAAGAGTCTTTCTTTTGTGGAAATGTTCCTTACAGTCAGCAAATACATAGATCCTGTCCTTTAATCCAATCTTCTACTCTCTTTTGATAAGCTAGTTGAGACCATTAATATGTAGAGCTATTTCTGAAAAGTTTGTACTATTTCCTTTCATTTTGTTGATTTCATAGTATTTCCTATTTGCCTCTTCTTTTCTTGCTTTGTAATTTGTTCTTCCCTGTGGTCCCTGGATGTATTCATTTTTCTCTCCATTCTGATGAATTCCTTCAAGCACTTTCTGTAGAGCTAGTTTAGTGTTCTTGAATTCTATGACACTGTTTTTACCATGGAAATTTTCTTTTCCCCCTCAATTATGACTAATATCTTTGTTGTGTACAACAGACTGGGCTGGCAGTTGTTGTCTTTCAAAGCTTGAAAGAACATCCTCTGGGGCCTCTTGGCTTTTAAAGTTTTTATGGTGAATTCTGTTGTTATTCTGATGGTTCTGCTTTTAAATAATGACTTGGTGCCTTTCTCTCTCTCTCTACTTTCGATATACTCTCTCTGTTCTGAATATTTAGTGGTTTGTTTATAATATGAACAGGAGAATTCTTTTTTGGCCTTTTGCATTGGTGTTGTAAATGTGTCCTGTATTTTGACAGGCATATCTTGGCCTAATTTAGGGAAACTTTGTGCTATTATTTCACTGAAAAAAATGTTTTCTATACTTTTGGGATAGAATTCATCTTTTTATAACCATAATTCTTAAATTTGATCTTTTCATAATGTTCTGAATATCTTAATAATTCAGTTCATGTATTTTTATTAATTTATCTTTGTCCTTCTTGGAACATTCAAATTCCTCCATCCTGGAACTCAGTATATAGACTGGACTGGATTTGTTCTCATGGAGATCTACTTGGCTCTGCCTCCCAAGTACTGGGATTAAAGACATGAAAGAAGAGGAAGAAGGAGAAGGAGAAGGAGAAGGAGAAGGAGAAGGAGAAGGAGGGGGAGGAGGAAGGGAATGAATTCCAAAGTGATCTATTCTCCCCATTTATAGAGAAAGGCAAAAATATAACCCTATTTATATAATTTCCCCCCATTTCTATTTAATTTTCGTATTAGAGAATCAAGTTAATGCCAGAAGGATGACAAAAAGTAAACAACAATTTGGGAAAATATTTTTAATTAATTGATGTCAATTTTAAGTACTATTGTCAAGGATGGAGCCATCATTAAAATGCATGCTATATGGATATAATAGTAGAATCTGCAATTGTGTGATGGAGATAGGAGAATCATGAGTTCAATCCTTGGCTACACAGTGAGATCCCGCTTTTAAAACAAAACAAAACAAATCATAGCAAAAAAACTATACTTTAGAATGGTGACTTTCAAAATAATGAGGTAGAAGATCAAGTAGACTTTAATTATCTGTCCTGTATGCAATAAACTATTATCAACATATAAGTTTTGGATGGAGTAGACCCAATTATCAGCTGATAGAGCATTGGAATTCAGCCAGTGGCTCAAAACATTTTTGTAGGTTTTTGCAGATGAGACATAGGATTATGTAAATAATCTGAACTAGGAAGAAATGAGAAAGCATTCTGTAGCCTGGCCCAACTTCTGTCTACCCTTTTTAGTAAGTAATCTTCATCCAACTTGTATGGCTTCAGCAGAAAGGGGGGATTAGCAAGTAAAACCCCATATAAGTATCATGAAGATCTATATCCTGTGCAACATCTAGAAAATTTCCCAGTACTGGAGATGTTCACATCCACTCCTACACTGTGAAGCATTTTCCTCTCCATTCACTCCTCTTGTAAAAATCATTGGTGTTAGCCAGGCATTGTGGCACATGCCTTTAATCCCAGCATTTGGGAGGCAGAAGGCAGAGGCAGGCAGATCTCTGAGAGTTCAAGGCCAGCCTGGTGTATATAGTGAGTTCCAAGACACCTAGGCTACAGGGAGAACCTGTCTCAAAAAGACCAAAAAAAAAAATCATTGGTCTTAATTAAGTCTTTATCCTCAATATGTTTAGATAATAAATTGCTTATTATTTTAGACTTGAAATTAATGTCTCTTTTTTTCCTATTATACTACTGCCTATAAATCACTTGTATTGAGTGCACAGAGCTTATATCAGGGGATTTCACTGGACCACCTGAAGCACAGGTAGGACCAGACACTTCAGCCAGGCAGATTATTGGATAATTGAATGCTTAACTACCATACTTAATGTCCATACCAATTTGGCTGAGGGTCTTAAGGGATAACTTTGTTCCTTGCCTTCAGAGGTCAACTAAGTCCCAGGAGACTATGCATGGGGGCATCTCTTGAAATGTCCAGCAAATGTGAGTCACCAGTCTTCTTGTGCATGGAGATCTTAGAGATCCACTAATGGGACTTCAGCCAGTGTCCAGTCTATAAAGAGGAAAGTCTGCTCATGCTTCAAAAAGGGAAGCCTGGTCTAGCAAGACCTAACTGTGTCCTCGAGTGGATGGAACTGGTAAATGAAAAGCCAAAAGGAGCCAGGGGCTTCCTCTCCTTAAAAACTTGAGTGACCCTTGAGGACCAGATCCTCAACTGACCTTGGGAAAACAAAAACCTTGGTTAACCTGGGCTAACTGTGTGGCCTTAAACATCCAAAAGGAAAGTATAACCAGAAATAAGTAAGGCCTGAGAAATTGTACTTCAGGCATAAAAATTGAGATCTTAGTAAAAAGACAAAAAGGAAAAAAAAAAACTGATGTTTTGCCTGACTTCAATTCTTACTGGCAAGTGCAGATACCCTGTGGCTGCCACTGCTTTTGCCATCCTTCAAAGACATGAGACACAGCTTTTCAACCTTCCAATATGGACTGAAGATTCATGTGTCTCCAAGAATCCTCCAAACCTTCAGTCCCAGATGGGGAATGCTGAGACATCCAGCTTGTGTACTGAGCTACTACTGGGGTTTCTGCTTCTATAGACTGCCATTGTTGGACTACTCAGGCTGTATTGTGGAGGCCAGTACAGGAATGTCAAGACAGGATGTGTTGCTTACTGGACTTCATTAGGTGACCATGGGAAGGGAAGGCCCCAGTGTACAGCACAAGGGTAGGACTGATGGCTGTTTGGAGCTTGCCAAGGAGGAGACTTCAAACAATTCCTTAAGGAAAATATGGCATTTTTCAGCCTAATAAAGAAAAAACAGTAATAATAATAAAGAAATCATAAGCTGAAGGATGCTAAAACCTCAGAAGTCATAATCTTGATATATGTGTGGCATGCATATATGCATATTTTGGAGTGATGCAAATTGGAAGGGACAACAACAACAAAAGAAAAAAAGACTGGGTCAAAGAATTGACTGAAACGATGAACTTCTGCATCAAAAATTTTAAAAGAGACTGAGAGAAAGATGAAAAACATGTTTGGCAGAATGCATGAGCTCTGGTGGGGTGGGGGGCAAGGAAGGGGGAGTGGGTCTAGATTTGATTGGGAAATTTTGTATGAAACGCACAAAGCTTCAATAAAAAAATTGGCTTTGAAAAATAAAATCAACTACATTATTCTTTCTTTCTGGATTTTTGTTTTCTTAAAAAAACTTTTTTATGTATTCAGACATTCCCAAGGATGTGGGACACCATTATGAATTTGGGAAAACTGAATTTTGGCTGTAAATACCAAATAGCCAGTCTTATCATAGTGAGATTATATCTGAGAGTGGTTTTAATTTGCATTTCCTTAATTATTAATTGTTAATAACAAGAGGCATATATTATGCAAAAGACCTTATTAGACCAAACTATCATCTTTTAAAAATATCCCAAGGTTCATGGGGCTGAAGAGATGGTTCAGGAGTTAAAAGCACTAGCTGTTCTTCTAGAGGACCCAGGTTTGGTTCCCAGAACCCACATGGTGGCTAGCAACTATCTGTAACTCCAGTTCCAGGGGAATCTTATCCCTTCTTCTGTACACATAAAATAAAAATAAATGTTAAAAATTTTAAATATTTTATTACTTTTATTTTATGTGTATGAGTGTTTTGACTACAGGTATATGAGTGCACACATGTCATGCAATGCTTTCAAAGGTCAGAATAGTGCATCAGATCCCCTGGTAACTCATGTGTGGTACTGGAAACATAGCCAAATACACATGGCTGGAGAGGTAATAGATCTTAGAGAAAACCCTCAGGCTGTCACATTCCTAGACAAGTGTAATTTTTTACTATTTGCAAAATATGGATCATTATATTTACAGACAAGTATGCCAGTCACCACTCATCAAAGAGCATCTTTTGTACCTGACAGAGACTATTACAGGGTTTTACAACTGGTCACACACAGAGAATAAGTGTCTGAAATGCTTAACCCTAAATGACATGTCTACAATGAAACCTTTATACCTAAGGCTCATGAAACATAGTAAAACAAGAGGTAGAGACAATACTAATTGATCTTTTTTGTCAAGTATTTTCTTTTTTTAATAATGCTTTTATTGATGTGTTGTGTATTTCAGACATCATTTCTAGTTGAGTTTAGACATATTCCCCTTTCCCTTCCCCCCACCCCAGATCATGCATTCTGCCATAACTGTCCTGCATCTTTCTCTCAGACTTTTTTTATGTTTAAGAATTCACATTTTCCTCCTTTAATTTTATATTACTCTAAAATATGAATACATACTTTCCACTAATATACGGTAATTACAGAGTCTGAAAGTAAGTAGTGGATCAATTCTAGTGCCCATTAAGAGATTTACATTATAACAACATAGTTGCTTTCAGATAAACAGAAATATAACAATAATTTGTTCAGCTTGACTTTCATCTGGGGATTTGGTGTTAGCATCCACAATGAGGGAAACCATTTGCTGCTTGTTTTTCTGGGACTGTGTTACTTCACTTAGCATAATGGCTTCGAGTTCCATCCATTTACCTGCAAATTTCATAATGTCATCTTTCTTTACTGCTGAGTAGTACTCCATTGTGTAGATGTACCACATTTTGTCATCCACTTGTCAGTTAAGGGAATTTGGGTTGGTTCCAGCTCTTCACTATTGTGAAGAGAGCTCCAATAAACATGAATGTGCATGTATCTTTGCAATAGGATGAGACTTGTGGGTATATACCCAGGAGTGGTATGGCTGGGTCAGGTAGTAGGCTCATTTTGAGTCTTTTAAGGGATCTCCACACTGCTTTCCATAATGGTTGTGCTGGAGAGATGGCCTAGCGGTTAAGAGCACCGACCGCTCTTACAGAGGACCCGAGTTCGATCCCCAGCACCCACATGGCGGCTGAGAACCGTCTGAAACTCCAATTCCAGGAGAACTCCAGTTCCAGGGGAATCCGAGACCCTCTTCTGACCTCCGTGGCATTGCACGACACGAGTGCACAGACCCTCCACACAGACAGTACATTGAACACATACGGAAATAAATAAAAAATTTAAAAAAAACAAAAAAAACAGTGTAACATTCCACCAGCAGTGGATGAGTGTTCCCTTTTCCCCACAACCTCTCCAGCATTTTGTGTCTTTTGTGTTCTTGATCTTAGCCAGTTGTATCAGAGTGAGATGATATCTTAGAGTGGTTTTAATTTGCATTTCCTTAATTATTAATGATGTTGAACACTTTTTAAGATGTTTCTCAGCCATCTTTACTTCTTCACTGGTGAAGTCTCTGTTCAGCTCTTTACTCCATCTTTTGAGTAAGTCATTTGTTTTCTTCTTTGTTTTTTGAGTAGTCTATATATTCTTTATGTTAATGCTCTGTCAGATGAATTACTGGTGAAGATTTCCTCCCACTCTGTGGGTTTTCTCTTCACTTCCTTCATTGTTTCTTTCACTGTACAGAAGCCTTTGAGTTTGATGAGGTCCCATTTGTCAACTGTTGACCTTATTTCCTGTACAGCTGCTGTCTGATTTAGAAAGTCTTTTCTTACACCTATGTCTTGTAGGTTGTTACCAACTTTTTCTTCTATCACCTTCAGGGTTTCGGGTTTTACGTTGAGATCTTTGATCCACTTGGAGTTGATTTTTGTACAGGGTGAGAAGTAGGGGTTTAATTTTGTTCTTCTACAAATGTTGATCCAGTTTTGCCAGCACCATTTGCTGAAGATGTTATCCTTCCTCTATTAAGTTTTTTTTGCCCCTTTGTCAAATATGAAGTGGTTGAAATTGTATGAGCTCAAGTTTGGATCTTCAATTTTGTTCCATTGGTCAATGGGTCTGTTTTTGTGCCAGTACCAGGCTGTCTTTATGACTATGGCCCTATAATATAGCTTGTAGTCCGGTAGAGCAATACCCCCTGTATTGCATTTTTCGCTCAGGGTTGCTTTAGCTATTCAGGTTCTTTTGTTGATCCTAGCACTTGGGAGGCAGAGGCAGGCAGATCTCTGTGAGTTCAAGACCAGCCTGGTCTACAGAGCGAGTTCTAGGCCAGCTGAGACTAAAGGGAGACTCTGACTCAAAAAGACCAAAATAAATAAATAAATAAATAAATAAATAAATAAATAAGACAAATGCCAAAACTAATTGACCTTTTAACTCTCATCAACAAAGCTCCCTCGTGCAGCACAAAAGGCTGTGAACACAACAGTTCACAAATGCCCAAATCATAGAGAATAAGAATCTGCAGAATGTGGGTCCTTAGAGAGGACTCCTATATTAAACTTCACCCATCCAGGGCTCAGGGACCATTGTGGAAGAGGGGGCAGAATGACTGAAAGAGCAAGGGGAGGTGGTCCATGACCATATGGAAACAGGGTCCTGGGACCTTGTTTATATGAATCTACAGCAATGGTGACAGCATGTACCAGACCCATGCAAACTCAAGCAGACAAAAACCCAGCACAGAACTGTAGAAATTGGCAGCAGGTTCCAATCTTAGTAGAAGAAATATTAGCTACTGATCACTTATGGGTGACAGAGAAATGATCTTCTTTAATGGAGGGGTTGTAGACAAGCTGACTGGACCCCATGGATGAACTTGTACTGAGGGACATCTGGATACACTAACTTGACTCAGTAGGCCTTAACATAAATGACACAATGCATGAAACCAATGAGAAGGCTATGGAAGTGTGTACATAGGGGAGAGGGTATAAAGATAATTAAGATATTTGAAATACATAAAAATTCAATAAAAATACAAAAAAAACAAATAAAATATTTTAAAATTAAAAAAAATTAACTGCTAAGCCTTACCATTTCCATTGACTTTCCATTTCCATGAGCTCTTCCTTTTCCTGAACTGCTGGTGGCATTTATTGTAAGTGATCTTACGAAAGTCTGTTTTATGATGCAAACTATAATATTGACTTTCTAATATAAAAATAGATTTTTCAGGGAGAAGTATATGACTCCATCTACTTAACTCACTTTGGGACAGTAGCTCTTATTGTCTGGGTCACATATACATATCAATTAATGATGGTTTCTTCATTAATACAGTTTCTCCTGTATACATTTACAGGGTAGCACAAAGGTACTACTTACAATTTATTCCCATAAGTTGGCACATGTTCTAATAAGCCTAATCAACAATATGAGGAAAATAATATTTGACAAAATCACTTCTGCAGAGCATTTACTTACCTAAATGAGTAATCACTTTTAAAAAATTTTTTTTTATTTATTTTTCTGTATGTGTATGAATGTACTGTCTGCATGCAAGTTTGTGCACCCGTGTCATGCAGTGCTGCGGAGGTCAGAAGAGGGTCTCGGATTCCCCTGGAACTGGAGTTCTCCTGGAATTGGAGTTTCAGACGGTTCTCGGCCGCCATGTGGGTGCTGGGGATCGAACCCGGGTCTTCTGTAAGAGCGGTCGGCACTCTTAACCGCTAGGCCATCTCTCCAGCCCGAGTAATCACTTTTTAAAGTACTCAGGACGCAACCTGAGTTGTGAAGATGAAACAAAAATTAGGTCGCCCCAGTGAAGAAAGGAATAGAGAAATGAATATAAAAATTGCTTCAAAAGTAAGTCAATTAACTTCTTTGAAAAAATAAAAAGGGAGGTGAAAAGATAAGATTTAAGGGTAATTCCTGATATGTGCACACACATACATATATTATTTTCTTGTGTATATAAAAAGAGACCTGAGAGAAATGTAAAGAAGTCTGTTTCTTTTTATGACTGACTCTTCTGTGTGTAGTGGGATTTTTCTGGCTACATCTGAGCTAAATATTATGGCAAAGAGCAAGACACAGTAGTTATTGCACATGACTGTGAACTGGGTGGGCAGGAATTTTTTATTCTATAAATCATTTCAGCTTGTTGCTCTAATTCCACAGCTCTGAAGGACTAAAAACAGCTCAAGGATCAAATGTGTTTTTTATCTCTTTTTAATCCTCCCTTCTTTCCAGTTTGGGTAGATTTTTGGTGTTAATGATTAGGTTTTAAAAACAACAACAAAAATATGTTTCAAATTATCTTTATCATTGTTTTGAAGCAAATTATTGTTTTCTTATTGATTTTACTCTGTCAGGAAAATTTCGTTCCAAAGAAATTGAGCATAGTGTTCCTTTCCTTTATTTTGATTATTTATAACACAGTCTGTATCAATAAAATAATGTTATGTCGTTTTCTTCCTGATTGCTCAATGTTCCTAGTTCAAAATTCCAGCCCATGTCCTGAAGTGGTTTTGCCCTTATTTAAGGTTTCCTGCTAACAATGTTCTATTATAGCTTTGCAAATAAGTACCTCTCTGGTCTCAAGTTGCTATAAAGGTAATTTAGTAATTTAAATAAACACGCTTTGCCAATTTGTTTCCTCTCTTTTGGGAGACTGGAGAAGTAGTTTACCTTATATATCTGGTTTCTCCTTTTTTTTTTTTTTTTTTTTTTTTTCTTCAATGCATTTTAGCTTTAAACCAAGAAACTTCTTTGGGAAAATTGTGTATAGTATGTCTTCAAGGCAAACATGGAAAGTAATTGATGGGACTATTTTTTAAATTAAAAACAGAACTGCTTATCAGCTAATATTAATGACCAAAGTTTAATGCTCATGGTTCAGTCACTGAGTAGATAAGAAATATAACTTAGTTTCTGAGACTATATTGCTCTGATTAATGAAAATCTAGAAGTATGGTGTCCTATCTACGTCTAGGAAGTCCCTGTCCCTCTTATTTGCTTCAGTCTCCACAATAATTAAAAAGAATTGTCACTCTTTCCGAGCTTCCAAGATGTCGAAGTGAGTATGTGGTAGGTCCTCTGGTGCAAAATTCCACATTTCCCTGGGACTTCTGATAGGAGCTGTGATCAACTGTGCTGACAACACAGGAGCCAAAAATTTGTATATTCTCTCTGTGAAGGGAATCAAGGACGACTGAACAGACTCCCTGCCGCTGGTGTGGGTGACATGGTGATGGCCACAGGGAATAAGGGCAAGCCCAGAGTTAAGAAGGTCCCTCCAGCAGTGGTAATTCGACAACGAAAATCATACCAAAGAAAAGATGGGGTGTTTCTTTATTTGGGAAATAATGCAGGGGTTGTAATAAATAATAAAGGCGAGATGAAAGGTTCTGCCACCACAGGTCCAGGTGCAAAGGAGTGTGCGGACTTGTGGCCCAGAATTGCATCCAATGCAGGCAGCATTGCCTGATTGTCTGGTGTATTTGTAAAATATAATGCCCATTGAAAGTTTTTGCTCCAAAAAAAATTGTCTTTGATTCTTCTAGGGTGCTAATACTATCTTCTCACCTAGCATTTACTAAGCCCCCAGTATGTGTTACTGATCTCATGTTTATAACTGGTTAACAGAAACAAGTATGTGTTACTGATCTCATGTTTATAACTGGTTAACAGAAACAAGTACACAAATGTTAAATGACAAGAAGTCACCCTTGTCCTTAAAGAAGCCTTCTACGTTGCCATGGTATGCTAAAATGAGCAGACTCGCAGCTGTGCTTTGTTAACTTGGAAACAGCCTCTGCTGCTAAGTGAGCTTTTGTTGGTTTTAGTCAATGGCTTTCTGATTTGATTTTCATAAATTTTGAGTATCCTTTGCTCTTAATTTCTTCTGAAACCATGAAAATCCACACTGCACAGTTAACCACAGTGACTATACTTCAAAATAATTATTAAAAAAACAAATTCATAATTTCTATGTGGCTGAATTTAGTGTGGGTCTTACATTTCTGAATTTTCTAAGTGTGAAAATTAAAGCAAGTTGTAGCTGAGAGTTAGAAGATAGAGAACTGCTGATTCAAGCAGAGTTAACTTCTGAAATATTTTGTTTATCATAATGTGGAGAGATGATGCAAGCATGGCCTCTATAAAGATGGAAATTCATTTTTACTTTAAATTTTTTTATCAGCCTTTAAACCAATGTTGTTTAATATACACATATTTACTTTTACTGAGTCCTAAAACACCATGTATCCTGTAGACAGAGTCTGGGCAAAACTGGATACTTGTTGAACTCACGTCAATGAAATATGCACCAATCGAATATACACCCGTGTCCCTCTCCCACCCCTCCCACCCTTCCTGAGTCACCATTTCAGTCAGTTTTCTGATGCAATCTTTCTGTTGTTGTTCTTTTAATATGCATCCCTCTCCACTAGAAATATTTATAACTGGGTTATTGGTACTAGCATCCACATATGAGAGATACCATCTGTTGTTTGTTTTTCTGGGACTGTGTTACTTCACTTAACATGATGTCTTCTAGCTCCATCCATTTACCTGCAAAGTTCATGATGTTGTCTTTCTTTACCGCTGCATAGAATTCCATTGTGTACATGTACCACATTTTCTCTATCCACTCGTCAGTTGAGGGGCATTTGGGTTGATTCCAGTTTTTTGCTATTGTGAACAGAGCGGCAATAAATATAGCTGTGCATGTATCTCTGCAGTAAGATGAGTCTTGTGGGTATATACCCAGGAGTGGTATGACTGGGTCAAATGGCAGGATCATTTTGAGTCTTCTAAGGGTTCTCCACACTGTTTTCCATAGTGGCTGCACAAGTTTACATTCCCACCAGCAATGGATGAGTGTTCCCCTTTCCCCACAACCTCTCCAGCACTTGGCATCATTTGTTTTCTTGATCCTAGCCAGTCTTACTGGAGTAAGGTGGTATCTTAAGGTGGTTTTAATTTGCATTTCCTTAATTATTAGCGATGTTGAACACTTCTTAAGGTGTTTCTCAGCCATCTCTAATTCCTCCTCTTTACTTTTAATTTTTAAATTTAGCTTACAAACCTATGAGTTTCATTATGGCATTTTCTCCTTTTTACTGCATCTTTATACATTTCGCACAAGACATCTTGACCATTTTTAGACCCCCTTTCCTAACTGCGCCCACCCACAGCTCCCCCGCCACATTTCATGCTTTCTGTCATATATGTTATGGCTTACTGAGTCAAGATTATATCCCCAAATGTTCCTCAGTGTGAGTCCACCCACTGGAGCCTAGTCAACCTGCCTAGTGGCACTCCCTTAAAGAAAATGAGCTCTCCTTCACCTACCAGTGAGAAGTTGCCAGTAGTTCTTCAGCTAATATTTGGGCTTCTCACCCATTTCCCCGGTTCTATGCTAGGTTTTTGTCTTGTTTGACATTGCATGGGTATTGTGCATGCTGTCACCATTGCTGTGAGCTCATATGAGCAAGTTCTTGGCTGCCTGGAAAATGGTTTCCTTGAGGTCATCCACCACCCCTGCCTCTTACAGTCTTTCCAGCCCCCTCGTCCTCAATGACCTCTGAGCTCTGCTTAGCAAAGGTTTAATACAGGAGTCCTATATAAGGACACACAGTCTGTAGTCTCTTATTCTCTACATTTTGGCTAGTTGTGATTTTCTGTGTTGATCATGAGGAAACTTTGCTGGTAAGAGTTGAGAGATGTATTAGCCTTCTCTCTGCCCTCTGTTCTGTGATGTTCCCTGAGCCTTAGGTATAGACGTTGCATTGTAGATGCATCACCTAGGGCTGGATCTCACAGACACATTCCCTGAGTTTGACAAGTTGTAGAACTCTAAGCATCTCCATTAGTTGCAATGTGTCCTTACTCCTTGGTCTGATTGCCCTCCCATGCACCCCTCTATTCCTAGCTCACTCTTTCCCCTGCAAATAGACCCCTCCTCCCTTTTTATGTTACATGAATTGTATTACCATTCTATTCTCCCCCTCCCTCCTTTCAAATCTCTTCTTAAAACTCCTAGACAGTATTTCCATGGCAATGACACACATAAACACACATACAAAACTCTATTGAGTGAAAACATGCAGTATTTGTGGGGTTTTTTTTAATTTTTGTATGTGTATGAATGTACTGTCTGCATGTAGGTTTTTGCACCCGTGTCGTGCAATGCCGTGGAGGTCAGAAGAGGGTCTCGGATTCCCTTGGAACTCCAATTCTCCTGGAATTGGAGTTACAAACAGTTCTTAGCCGCCATGTGGGTGCTGGGGATCGAACCCGGGTCTTCTGCAAGAGCAGTCGGTGCTCTTAACCGCTAGGCTATCTCTCCAGCCCCAGTATTTGTGTTTTTGAGACTGACTTCTGTCCCTCCACTTCCAGCCATTCCACTACAAATGTAATGATTTCATTTTCCTATATGGCTGAAAATTTCCATTGTGCATATGTACTACATATTCCTTAGCCATTTATGTATTGACAGACATCAAGGGTGGTTCCATTTATTGGCTATTGTGAACAACAATAAACACATACCTCTGTGGAATATTGATTTAGTCTTTCAAATACACCCCCAGGAACGTCATAGTTGAGTCACATGACAGTTCTTTCATTTTATATTTTACTTTGGTTGGTTAGGTGTCTTTGTTATTTCCATTTTTTTTAGAAACCTTTACACTGATTTCCATAATCACTATATCATTTATATTTCTACCAGCAGTGAATACAAGTCCTCTTTACATTTTCTGTCATTTGTCTTCTTTGTTGAAATTTCTTTATTTATGTTTATGTATATGACTGTTTCTCTATATGTAGGTAAGTGCACCGTGTATGCAATGTCTGCATAGGCCAGAAGAGGACATGGGATCTCTTCACACTGGAGTTATAGATTGTTGTTAGCAGTCATATTGGTGCTGGAAATTGAACCTGGGTCCTCTGCAAAAGCAGCCAGTGCTCTAACCACTAAGCAATCTCTCCAGCCTAATCATTTGTCTTATTGATGGTAGCCCATTCTGAGTGGGGTGAGATGAAATCACAAAGCAGTTTTTTAGGATGTATTTATTTTTATTTTATAAGTTTGTGTGTGCCTGTACGTATGCGCTTCATATGTGTGCAATAGAGGACAGAAGAGGGCAATGGATCTCCTGAAACTGGAGTTATAGAAAGCCGTGAGCTGCCATGTCCATACTCAGGACCAGAACCTGAGTCTTCTGCAAGAGTTACAAGTGCTGTTAACCACTGAGCTGTTTCTCTATTTCCACAAAGCAATTTTAAATATGCATTTTCCCATGCATTTGCTAAGGATGTTGACCTTTCTATGTGCAGTTCAATAGCAGTTTGTAGATTGGATGGTCCTTTGGGTGTTTAATGTTTGCAGTTTTTAAGAGTACATCTTTAATCCCAGCATTCAGGAAGCAGAAGCAGACTAATCTCAGCAATTTCCAGAACAGTTGGGGCTACAGGGAGACCCTGTCTCCAGAAATTCAGTTCTTTTTTTTTTTTTTTAATTAATTTTATTTATTTTTGTATGTGTATGAATGTACTGTCTGCATGCAAGTCTGTGCACCCGTGTCGTGCAATGCCGCGGAGTTCAGAAGAGGGTCTCAGATTCCCCTGGAACTGGAGTTCTCCTGGAATTGGAGCTTCAGACGGTTCTCAGCCGCCATGTGGGTGCTGGGGATCGAACCCGGGTCCTCTGTAAGAGCGGTCGGCGCTCTTAACCGCTAGGCCATCTCTCCAGCCCCAGAAATTCAGTTCTTTATAAGTTCTATCACTCTCATAATTTTTAAGTAGTTAGACTTCTTCCTTAAGAAGTCTCAAAATATAATTCATGAATTAACATATCATCCAAACATATGTGTCTATGCCAAAGTAACCTACCATAACTATTAGTGCTGCTTAAATACCTATATATCTAATTGCTTGTGCTTCATTAGTAGGATCGAAAGGTTACTCCTGAACAAACTGTCAGCCCATGAAAGGAAACAGCCAGAATTGACCAGAATCCAAGTCAACAGCTCCAGAGAGAGAGGACAGTTTTACTTCTCATCCACCTGTGCCCCTTTTCTAAGCCTAGGGAACAATCTGCGGAAGAGGGGGCGTGGTAGAATGTAAAGGCTGCGATTGGGGTGAACGGTGAAACTACAGCGATGTAGTCTGGACACTCATTTGATCAACTTGATTGAACAAACAACCTGTCAACCTCCACTGAATGGTGGGACTGTGGGGGTTTGGGCACAACAGTCTATAGATTGGTTTTGCACGAAGGATGCTTATACTCATGGATTATCACTTATAGCTAAAAAAATGAAGAAAAATTAAATAAAATAAAAATATTTCTGCAATAAACTGGCATTTTTCTTTTTATGGTGTGTGTGTGGGGGGGGAGGGAAAAGGGAAATATGCCTGATCTGAATTGGTAAATTGATTGTTAAAATGCACAAACCATCAAAATAAAAAAAAAAAAAATAAAAAAAATAAAAAAAAAAAAAAAAAAAGAAGTCTCTTTATACTAATAAAACCCCATTTGTCAAGTTTGAGGTTTTGTCCCTGCCATTGGAATTCTTTGCAGAAAGTCCTGGCCTATTACCTTTATCATGAAGTCTTTTACCTGTGGGTTTTTTTTTTTTTTTTTCCTAGCAGTTTCAAAGTTACAGGTCTTACATTGAGTGATTTTTTATCTATTTGAATTTGTTTTTGTGGAGGGTGAAAGATATGGATACAGTTGCATTCTTTCCATGTGGCTGTCCACTTCACTAAGCACCAAGTGTTAAAGAAGCTCTGCTTTATGACTATTTTGACACCTTCATTGAAAATTAAGTGGCTGTAATTGCGGGAGTTTATCTCTGGGTCTGCCTTTCTATTGCATTGGTCTATAGGTCTGTTTTGTGCCAGTGTCATGGTTTTGGTTATTATAGCTCAAAAATATAACTTGAGACCGGTATGGCAGTGTCTCAAGCATTACTCTTTCTACTTAAAATTGCTTTGACTACTGGCGGTATTTTGTTTCCATAGGATTTTTAGGAACTTTTTCTAGTTCTGTGAAGAATGTTACTGGAATTTTGGTAGGGATCATGTTGAGTCTGTGGACAGCTTCAATAATATAACCATTTTTACAATATTAATTATATCAATATACGACCATGGAAGGTCTTTTTGTTTTCTTGTGTCTTCAGTTTCTTTGTTTATTGTCTTAATATTTTAAAATTTTCATTGTAAAGTTCTTTCACTGTCTTCTTTGAGTTTATTCCTAGGCAGTTTTTGGAAGCTACTGTGGATAGGATGTTTTTTCTACTGCTTTCTTTCTCAGCAAGTTTGTTATTGGTACATATAAAGGGTACTGCTTTCTGTACACTGATCCTACCACTTTATTGAAAGTGTGTTTCAACCATAAGTGGGTTTTGATGTACTGGACCATGACACCTGTAAACAATGATGCTCTGATTTCTTCCTTTCCTGCTTGTATCCCTTTTATTTCATTCTTTTTTTCTTACTGCTCTAGCTAACACTTCAAGTACTATATTGAATGAAAGTGTGACTGAACACCTTTGCGTCCTTCCTGATTTTAGAGAAAATATTATCAGTTTTCCCCATTTAGTATAGCGTTGGCCATAGAGTTGTTATATATTACCTTTATTGTATTGAAATATATCCTATTTCTAGTTTCTTCAGGGCTTTTGGCCTTGTAAGAAGCTGAACATCGTGGAAAGTCTTTTCTGCACATATTTAGATGATCATATGATTTCTTTTTTTTTTTTTATTTTTTTTTTAATTTTATTTATTTTTGTATGTGTGTGAATGTACTGTCTGCATGTAGGTTTGTGCACCCGTGTCGTGCAATGCCGCGGAGGTCAGAAGAGGGTGTCGGATTCCCCTGGAACTGGAGTTCTCCTGGAATTGGAGTTTCAGACGGTTCTCGGCCGCCATGTGGGTGCTGGGGATCGAACCCGGGTCCTCTGTAAGACCGGTCGGCGCTCTTAACCGCTAGGCCATCTCTCCAGCCCGATCATATGATTTCTTACTCTATTTATGTGCTTACATGTATTGATTCCCACATGTTGAGCCAATCACTGGGATTTCATCACTGGGATGAAACCAGCTTGGTCATAGTGTATGATATTGTTGATGTGTTCTTGGGCTCAGCTAGCAAACATTTTATTTGAGAAATTTCATTTCTAAATAAATTGTACTTTCCTTTTTCTAGTCTTCCTTTCTTTTGTGGCCTTATCTGGGTATAGTACTAGAATAATCCTGGCTGTGCAGAATTGAGTTTAGTACTATGCCTTTCCTTTCTATGTCGTGAACAGCATCAGGAGTACTGGTGTTGGCTCTTTTTAAATGATATGGTAGAACATGGCAGGATATCCTTCAGGTTTGGAAGGCTTTTCTGTATGAAGAGACTTTCTATTACTGTTTCAATATTGTTATCTTTTATGGATCATTTGAAGTTATTTATAACTTCTTGAGATAATTTTCTTAGATCATGTATATCTAGGAAATTATCCAATCCCTCTAGATTTTATAGTTTTTGAAAATATTCCATAATTATCCTCTGGATTTTATTGGAATCTGTTGTAACATCCCTCTTTTATCCCTAATTTTATTAATTTGGATCTTCTTTCTGTTAACTTGGCTGAGTTTAATAATTTTGGTTTTCTCTTCAAAGAAAATTATGCTACAAACTTTCATTATTTCTGAGTCTTGGGAAGAGAGGGCATGATATCAATGTTCCATTTAGGGCTGAGTACTCAAAGTCTCTTATCCCTTACGCATAAACCAGTTGTGAGCCTCCGTTTATTGCTTCTGCTACAAGAAGCATCAGGCTGGTGAGAGTTGGGAGATGCAAAAATCTACGGATATAACAATCAGTGATTATAAATTGGTTTAAAAATATATCTGTTTAGCAGAATAAGCCAGTGACCTCTCTAGCTGTAAGTTCTTGGCCCTGATAACAGTACCAGGTATGCCAGAGATGGTAGATGAATACAGGAAACTATGTTGTCTGCACACAACAGGGATGTTACACATGGGAATCCACAGCCCTTGTGACAACATGTACAAGTCGCATGCAAGTCCAAGTCAGGCAAAAACTCAGCATAGATGGTGGAGGTGGACAAGAAGCCCCAGACCTACCTAAGACTCTATTGGCAACTGCTACCAGGAGAAAGCCTGTTTTCTCTAAGGGTATAATACCTGGTAGGTTGGCCAGACTTCAAAGGATTGACCCAAGAGCACTTAAGGAACACAAATCAGACTTGATAGGCCTTTTTAAAAATAAATAATAATAGAGCTGGAGAGATGGCCTAGCGGTTAAGAGTGCCGACTGCTCTTACAGAGGATCCGGGTTAGATCCCCAGCACCCAAATGGCGGCCAAGAACCGTCCGAAACTCCAATTCCAGGAGAACTCCAGTTCCAGGGGAATCCTAGACCCTCTTCTGACCTCCGCAGCATTGCACGACATGAGTGTACAGACTTGCATGCAGACAGTACATTCATACACATACAGAAATAAATAAAAAATTAAAAAATATATTAAAAAAATAAAATAATAATAATAAAAATAATAATAATAATAATAAAGGACATGAAGGGGGAGTAGCAGTGATGGGGTGGAAATGGTGGATGGGGTCTGTATATGATCAAAGTACATTGTATGAAGTTCTCAAAGAATCAATTAAAATGTTAAAGAGAATTTATCCTAAGTATTGTTCCTTTGCTCTCCCATTTCAATTCCTTCTCTGATCTTTATTATTTTTTGCTGTCTACTGCTTTGGGCCTTGAAGTATTATTGTTTTCTAAGACTCTGAGGTGTCTAGCTGGGTTATTAATTTGAGATCCTTCTGATTTTGCAAATTAAGCATCATAGCCATAAACCTAACAATATCACAAAGATTCTGATAACGTGTACTTTCATTTTCACTTGATTCTAAGAACTTTAAATTTTCCTCCTTTATTTCTTTACTGACTCGTTGGTCATTCAAGAGTGCATTGCCAATTTTCCAAGTATTGATAGAGTGTCTATCTATTGATTTTTTTGTATTATTCATTGTCATCTGAGAGATTAAAATAAATTATTTTAATTATTTTGTATCTGGTAAGCTTTGCCTTGTGGCTTAGAATCTGATCTGGTTTTGAAAGGATTTGAGGGGATGCTGGAAAGGATATCCAGCATCTGTTTTGCAGAATATTCTGTAGATGTCTGTTAAGCCAATTTGATCTATGGTGTAGTTTTACTCTGACTTTTTGTTGCTGTTGATTTTTGTTTTGTCAACTATGTCAAGATGAGAGTGAGGTATTAAACTTACCCACTATTGTTATTATCGGCACCTCCCGACCTTTGTGCTTATGGTGTTTGTTTAATAAATTAAGGGACCTAAGAAAATCCTTAACTTAATGATTATAGTTTATACAAAAACAGAAAGATCAAGTGCACATAGTACTGTGCTCATTTGCACTAGAATTTATTCTCAAACATTTTTCACTTGACAATTTCGCTGGATAAATATCCCAGTATAGATGAGGTTTGAACAGTTCATACAATTTTTTAACATAATAGAGAGCATCTTTGGATCATCCGACAGTGACCAAGCTGTTTCATGGGATGCCGTATTTCATGTTTGTCTAATAGAAGACCAGAATCAGAATGATTTGGGTCTGTGGATTTTGCCTTGTATCTAACTACCTCTTCCTTCCCCAACTGCTAGTTTTCTTGTGGTCTGAATGTATGAACTAATATATCTCTATTTTGTTTAATTTAACTTGATTGGGACATATGTCACCTCCAAGAAGAAAATTCTAGTCCAGAATCTATTAATGTGTATTTTTGTAGATGATGATAATGATGATGATGGTGATGATGATGATGATGATGTGTGTGTGTGTGTGTGTATTCTGGTACTTCATTTCATTAATAGGGAATAATTAAATGTAACTATAGGCTATAAGAGTTAAATACAGGGTCTGTAATTTAACATAATGTACAATAAAACTTGTGGGAAACATCTTTTTATTTTCATCAGGGCTTTTGTTTTTTGGTTCTTTTCTCTTTCATAATTAAATATGTTTCCAGTCCTCTTCATTTACATAAGTCAATCACAAATCTTGTAGTCACTGTGACCTGAAGACAGCTCTTTTACAAAACTGAGCTATGAATAGCAGAGTAGAAGAGAATTTTAAATTTTTAAAGAAACAGGAATAGAGGCTAAAGAAAAAGAAATGGGAAACAGTGATGAGAGGAGGCAGGCAGTAGGCATGCATATCCTGTAAACTATTTTTTCCTCTGAATGCTGCAAGGTTTAATTAGTCATATGCTGTTCATTTGGGGCTTCCTCTGCTACCTTCCCCAGCTCCGGAGAACGAGTATGCGTTTGCATTTGCATTCAGCTTGTCAGCATCCATGCACTGGAGTTAGTGTGAAGGGTGAAACTTGATAGGAAAGTTAACTACCACCGCACCTATTTAAAAACCAAAGAAAATACCCTTCAGTTAAGTCAACTGTGCTCAAAGAAGTTTTCCAAGGTTTAATAACTTCCTCATTCTTTCTTTGGGCATCATAGACGGAAAGTAATGTGTTCAATGTTCTTAGGTGATTTTTACGCCCTGTGATTTGGGGTATTCTGTACTCTGTAACTACAATTAATTGAATAGTAATGCAAGAAAACCCCATCTTAAATATTTTAATATTTTATTTTTTATAAATTTCATGCAATATACTTTGATTACATTTAGATCCATTCCCCTATCTGCACTCCCTTACTCCTGCCACACAATTTCATGTACACACACACACATGCACCTATGGAGTCAAATTTGTGTCCCCAAATGTCCTGTGGGTTCATCTGCTGGAGCCTGATAACCTAACAAGAGACTCACCCTTAAATGAGACTGACTCTCCCCTACCCCACAGCCATCAGTCGTTATCCTTCCTCAGGTGGGGTTAGGGCTTCTTCACTTCCCCACCTCAGTGCTGGGGCTTTGTCTGCCTTGCACTGACATGAGACTTGTGCATGCTCTCACCATTGCCATGAATTCATGTGAGTAACTGAGCAGCCATCTGGAAAACTGTTTCCTTGTGGTCATCCACTATCTCTGGCTTTTGCAATCTTTCTGCCTCCTCTTCTAAAATGATCGCTGAGCCTTGGGGGTGAGATGGCTCAGTGGCTAAGAGCACAGGCTGCTCTCACAGAAGACCCAGATTTGAATCTCAGCACCCATATGGCAGCTAAACCATCTGTAACTCCAGTTCCAGGGGATCCAACACCCTCGTCTGTCCTCCACAGGCACTACATGGCACAGGTGCACTTACATACATGCGATCCAACACCCTCGTCTGTCCTCCACAGGCACTACATGGCACAGGTGCACTTACATACATGCAGGCATAACACTCATACACATAAAAAATTTTAAAGTCTGACTTTTAATGAAAAAATTAACTCCCAAATTCAGATTGTAGCAAAGTTGAAATATAAATCCTGATTCATCTGGTACAGAATCTGCCTATCTATGAATTGGTCTTGAATAATGAAAGAAAACAGTGTATTTTTCTTGGATCCTTCCAATGCAAAATATTAAAAAAAAAAAAAAGGATGAGGAAAGAGGGCTAAATGTTTTATTTCCAAAAGTTCAAGTATCTATAAACTTATCGATCAAATAAATATATAAAAATAAGAAATATCTAAAATAAAAATCAAAGATAAGATTGCTAGCAAGCAGTTTCTGTAACCAAGGTACCTATAACCTTTAAAGGCAAATTCTCTCACTAGGGAGAGTATTGCCTGAATAATTGGTTAAACTTTCTACTCCCCTTGTCTGAAAAAGTCAGCAGTTTGCTAAATGTCTATCTTGGCCCTTTGCCTAATTGGTTGATTTCTAAGGCATGATATCCATATTTTGATACAGTTATTTCTTTGCAAATATTTAATGCCACAAACAAGGACTGTTTGAGAATCGAAGTCAGTGTTTAGGTGTAGTTTCCGTCATGCCTTACCACTTTATGACCCAATTCCCTAGCTAACATTTTCTCAGGCAGTTATTTCCTGTGCATTTCCTGAGGTTTCTACAAGTAGTCATTTTTTAAGAGAATGGTAGTTAAAATAATAGAGCTTTTAAGGAATCTGAAGTTTAGTGATTAGGATTGTGGCTAATGAGTGCATTTCCTGCTATCTGTGAGAATACAGAAAGCAGAATTCCTTCCTAATTATTGCAAAAACAAACTTCCTTGTGATTTTTTTTTCTCTAGAAGATTGATAAGCAAAAGGTTCAGCAGACCATAATGCTGCAGGAACATTGTGCCTTAAGAGAAACAAAACAGGAAGCAAACCAAG
Organism: Rhizomys pruinosus; assembly: GCA_009823505.1. NCBI lineage: Eukaryota > Metazoa > Chordata > Mammalia > Rodentia > Spalacidae > Rhizomys > Rhizomys pruinosus. The sequence goes on from VZQC01010507.1 coordinate 1,213,223, forward strand.
AAAACCAATCTTGATTTCCTCAGACAGACTGACAGTTGGGAGAAGTGTGTTTAGATAGGAGCGATGCAATCAAAGGTTTACCAGATCATAACAAGAGGCCTGCATATGATCAAACCTCTGAACATTTCTTGCAAAAGCTATTTGGAAGCAGTATTATTTATTTTCCTGTAGATCTTGAATGCATAGATCTTCAGAAGGCTGCTTTATAATGAGGAACAGTTTTCAGAGCACAAAGGAAAAAAAACAGCCTTCCATTTCAAGTGAACATAATTTAAGTTTGTGCCTGAAAGGGCAGTAGGATTTTATCAAAATGAGTGTAACAATATTTATACATTTTGGAATGCTTAGAATGATAACTTTTTCCTTTCTTGGAAATTTCACCCCTCCTGCCCTATTAAGAAATGCCAACTTTCTCAATAAAAGTCATATTCAATTCAGCTAAGCTTCTAGTCATTGTACTGCCTGGCTCTTAACCCTGACACACTTCTCCCTTTAGAGCCTTTTGTGTCGATATCTGCTGCCACCTAACCCAGTCCTTCAGGTGGCCCACCTTGAGCATGGATATTGTTATACTGCTGAGACCAAGCTTGGGTATAGAAAGGATTATATTGTTAGGAGGTAACAAAAGAGGAAAGATCAAAGCCAATTTTATCAAAATAATCAGTTTTATAAAATACAAAAACTATGCCCCTCCCTCCCTTTGGATGGAATTCTAGAAATAAGAAATCATACCTGCCATTGTGAAGACTGCTTGCCAGCTGACTAAGGCCTCCTGTCTTCTGATAACTGCCTGTCTCAATTCCACATGAAGAATCTCTTTCATTCCTCACTCATAACAGGTGATTTTGTGTGAGACACCGGACAATAAATTGAGAGTGGAACATATGATACTGACCTATTTAATTCTGTTTCTTATGTTTATTTGAATTTTTCCAGTGATTGGCCTAGGGCCTAGTATGAATATGGAGTTTAACATAGCTCTCTTGATTGTATGAATAAAAAGAAAAGTGTGTTTGTGTTCTAGTAGCAATGAAATAAAGAAGAGGGAACACAAATATGTATATACGTAAGAAGGAAACAGCAACTTCAGATTACTAAGAATTGGTATAGAAAATGGAATCCCATCATAGCTCTGTTTGTGTGATCACAAGTTTTATTTATCTTATACTAGTTGACTATAGGCAGCAATGACCTCTAGTTAGATAACTGTATTTCTTTTACCATGGTCTGAAATTCTCATGCTACTAAAAGCAAGTTAAAAGTATGAGGACTTGAGGCTGGAGAGATTGCTCAGTGGTTAAGAGCACTGACTGCTCTTGGGGGTTTGATTCCCAGCACCCACATGGGGACTAACAACCATCTGTAACTCCAGTTCCAGGGGATCAGACACCCTCTTCTGACCTCTATGGGCATTGCATGATGCAGGTCCACTTACATACATGCAGGCAATACACTCATACACAAACATAATAAATCCCAATTTTTTAAAGTATGAGAACTTGAAAGTACATTACTAAATGGGTTTTGTGATAGTTCATGCTGCAATAATTACCAACACATAATATTTTATTTGTAATTTTCTATAATTTAACATTCTCACATTAAGAACTTATATTCTTCATGTTCTCATCAAGGGTATTCTAGTTTGTCTTCCATTGCTGTGACAAAACACTCTGACTGACACCAACTTGGGAAGGAAAGGGTTTATTCAGCTCACATCTCCTGGGTCACAGTTCATCACTTAGGGAGCCCAAGGCAGGAACTCAGGGCAGGAAGCTGGAGGCAGGAGCTGAAGCACAGGCCATGGAGGAATGCTGCTTACTGGCTTGCTCCCCTGGCCTATGCCCAGCCTGCCCTCTTATACAGTACACAACAACCTGTTCAGGGTGCCATCACCCATAGTGGGCTGGGCCCTCCCACATTGCTCAACAATCAAGACAATACTCCACAGATGTGGCCACGGGCCAGCCCAATGGAGCCAATTCCCCAATTGAGGCTCCCTCAACCCAGGTGTGTCAAGTTGACACTAAAGCTATCCAGCACAAAAGGTCATTGAATTACTCCAAATCGGAGCCTGTCAACTAACATTTGAAGTCTTGGAACCAAAGGATTCTACTTCATCCTTCTGCCTGATGATTCTGGGGCTGGAGAGATGGCCTAGCGGTTAAGAGTGCCGACTGCTCTTGCAGAGGACCAGGGTTCGATCCCCAGCACCCACATGGCGACTGAGAACCATCTGTAACTCCAATTCCAGGAGAACTCCAGTTCCAGGGGAATCCAACGCCCTCTTCTGACCTCCGCGGCATTGCACAACACAAGTGAACAAACCTACACGCAGATGGTACATTCATACACATAAAATAAATAAATAAAATTAAAAAAAAAATTTCAAATGATGATTCTGTCTGGGACTGGCGGCACACACCTGTAAGTAATCCTATGCTCTATAGTCTAAGGCAAGAGGATTGTGAGTTTAAGGCCATCTAGGGCATATAGGGAACCCCTGTCTCAAAAAAAATTTCAGGAAAACAAACCAAACAAATCATAAATCTGAATTCAGTGGAAATCTCAAGCTGTCAACCAACAAGTTTCCTTCTTCCAAAACTATCAGAACCACAGACCTTCAAAATACCCTTCCAATAGTTCACATATGCCACTGAAAATATGGCATAGTCTTTCCCAGCCTGAGGAGACCTGGCCTGTTTCCAAAGACATCTGACACCAAAACTCTATAGCCAAAAATATGTGTGGTTCTAGCAGCAACAATTGTCAGACAAACTAGTCATCAATTGTCTCATGTTTCATTTGGGGTAAGCATGAGAGTATAATTTGAGGTGAATTTGAGGCAGATTAAAAAAAACTATCATGCTTATCTGCTTAAAATGTAAGTTATTAGTGCGTAGTAAAACTAGGAGACTTTTGAAATTATAATCCAAATAGGAAAGTATATTTTAATTCCCTATAATCTTTTTTTTATTGATGCTTTGTGTATTTCATACATCATTTTCCAATTCAGTTCAGGCATATATCTCCTTCCCTCCCCCCACCCCACCCCTACCCATCCCAGATCATGCATTCTGCTGTAACTTTTCTGCATCTTTCTGTTTTTTTGTTTTGTTTTGTTTTCATTTTTTTTAACAATAAGTGATAATTTGTGAGTACAAGCATCCTTCATGTAAAACCAATTTGGGAGCAGTTGTGCCCAAACCCACACAGCTCATGGGTCCCACCATCCAGCAGGGGGGGGGCTTGTATTTTCAATCAAGTTGATCAAATGAGTGTCCAGTCCATACTCTAAGAATAGGAATTGTCTTTTAGAACTATTTGTGTGTAAGTGTGGGCATGTGTAAATACATGGAAGTACCTACTTACAAATGATCAAACAGTTGACCGTTTGACAATAACTCAAAGATATTTCCAAGGGGAAGAAATCGCAATGTTTTCTGGGATTCAAAGCAGCAAATGGCATTTTGAGGTGAAACCCTGGGTGACTGGCAGAAGTGACAGGCCATTACACCAAACTGGGTGACTTAGTCTTGGGAAAGTGTTCTATGGAGATAGTAACCTAAAATGGGATGGATATCTCTGGGCTTGGGCATGTATTCCCTAAGAGTGAATAACTTGAAAAGTTCAGCAAGAAAATTTTCCCAGAAGCTCAAACCCAGGTTCAGAAAGGTAAGTTTAAGGAAAACAGATGTTCTTGAGGAAAATGACACTTCATAACTTTTTTATATTAGACTTTGGAGAAAGGTATATTTATTTAAATATTTATCTTTAATTTTCATCCTTTCAGTCTTTACCTCTCCACCCCATCAGAACAATCTGATGAAGTAGAGCAGCGCTGGGAGAGCGTTATGCTGAGGAAGAAGTGGAGGAGGAAAGTGTAAGGCAGCTTCAGGGACGATACGACATTCTTTTTGATGATTACACTCTGGAATTCCAGGTAATACTGGTAGTTTAAAGAGATAACAGAGAGTAACGGTTTACTTTAGTGAGGCAGAGAAATTAATTACAGGCACACAATTAACAAGAGACTAAGAAAATACCCCTCTACCTTGCCAGGATAGAGGTAGGAAGAAGGCAAGATAAAGTACTCATAGATGTAGAAAGGTAGTGGAGAAAATTATTATGCTAATTACATTATATACACCATCATGCTCAGTCTTACCACAGGTGCTCGATGACATCCTACAAATGTCATTTCTTCTCTCTTTTTCCATCTGGAAGACATGAATAAATAGGTTTAATATATTGCGTGGCCTACCTTAAATATCATCATGAAAGAAAATGAGCACTAGTTAGAACAAAATGTAATGACACATATGTATGAAAATACTGTTATCTGCTAACTTGAAAAGTTAAGAAAAAGGAAGGAAAAGAAAACTCCAAGTCTATTTTATTCCCATCCATATTCTTTTCCATAGTGTGTATGATTATGATTTAGACAAGAGCTTGGACTTATAATTTTTAAATTATATTTCTAGCTACTTTCATTTTTCTGAGTAGTAATAAATCTTGAATAAGTTATATGTTACCAATTTAATGCAGATATTTTGTAGAAGAGGCAACTATGTTGGTATAATGTGAATCTCTCAATGGGCTCTAGAATCCACCCACCAATTATTCTCAAACTCTGTAATTACTGTATATGGGTGAAGACTATGTATCCATATTTTAGAGTAATATAAAATTAATGGAGGAAAATGTGACTTCCTAAGCATTCAAAAAAAGACTGAGAGAAAGATACAGGACAGTTATGGCAGACTGCATAGTCTGGGGTGCGGTGGGGTGGGGGGAAGGGAAATGGTAATATGCCTGAACTAAATTGAGAAATGATGTATGAAATACACAAAACATCAATAGAAAATTCAAAATAAATAAATAATAAAAAAGAATTAGCTTAATTCTTTTATACCTTAAAAATAAAATAGGAAAAAAACAAATCTGATTTTTAATTTATTTACTCCCTCTACTGGTGACTTTTTACAATGCTATAAACACAATATTACAAAATTGAATGTACATATATCAAACGCACAAAATGAAATTAATATTGTTCATTATAAAAGTATATTTTATGACTATTATATCAACTATTTGTCCCCATTGTTAAAATATTCTCTTAGAGTGCATATTTGTTGACTTTTTTCAGGAAAAGCATATCTATACTTGGCATAAATAACATTTCTTCTATAATGTAACTAATCAAACATCAATTATTTATTAAATTATAAAATTAACATTTATATTCATGTGCTTCTGCATATGTATACAGCTTTATAATTATGTATAATGAAATTTAGATTGAAAAATATGGAAATGAGTGTTCACTAGGTGTGGTGGTCATCCCCTATAATCCCAGCCCCCAAGATTTTTCCAAATTAATAGCACAACATCCATCCAATTGTTGTGAGTCAGATAAAGGTTGGCTTTACCCAGAGGAAGTGACATAATATGAGAAACTATTCATTTTCCTCAGTTGAATCAGTAGTGGTCGTGCTTGCTTCTGAGTGTTTTATGATTTAAAAGTGATTTCTGTTTTCTTTAACTCTAGGTTGGCCTCCAACTTACAATCATTCTGCTTCAGTCTTTCAAGTGCTGAGATGTGAGGTTTCTGCCATCATGCTTCGTATGGTATGTATGTTCTTACTTGTTCACATTGCATTTTGCTCTGTTTTCTCTTATGATTATAGAAGTGGATGTTGTGATAAACACATGCAAAAATAGAGATAAGTACACGGAGAGAGAACAGAGACAGAGACATAGAGACAGAGACAAGAGAGAAAGCGAGCTCATAAAAACTTCCTGCAGGATGAATTAGAGTATAAAGAGTAATCCCGTTAGCAGCCTGATGCTCCAGCGTGTTTTACAAAGGTTTTCTCCCCTGTGGCTTTCTATGTTCATAATACAGGAATAATGTGTTTCTTTGATCTGTGCTTAACATTATTCAGCAATATCATGAAGGAAGGCTGTGGATAGCAGTCAAATTCAAGCTAGGACAACCACACAGACATTGGCTTTATGATCTTGCTTTTGTTGTTCAGCCTACAGTCTGGGCAATATTACTATAAGTAAGCAATATATTCTTTCCCTTTCAAGCATGTAAGATTTTTTAATACAAATTGTAGAGATATCTTTAATAATACAGGAAGACTTTGCTTTCAACAACTGACAGACTATAGATTATAACAGACCAATGCCCCTGCTAAAAGCAGCTAGAAATCTGGGCACAGCATTAACAAAACAGCACAAAACTGTAAATTTGAAAGGACTTGGACAGAGGACAGATAGAGAGGCACATTCGTCTCTTCTATTTTGCCAACTTTAATAATACAAAGACAATGTCTTTAATGATGAAGCTATGAAAATTAACTAATTTTCTCCTTTTCTGGATTTTTCAATTCATTCTTAGAAAAATTTCAGTTCTAGATTCATAATTAATTACGATAGCTTTATCTACTTTGAATTTTATGTAGAGTTAGGGATTAGAATTCTTCAAATAGATTTTGTTTTAATCAATTAACAAAGTAGAAAGTAGTAGTTACAATGCATATTTCAGGAAGTAATTTTGCAAGATAATTACTAAAACTTTATATCTGAGTTAGGCAGACAGACTGAATCCTGCCCAGCCAGCCAATTACTAGCCCTTCTGCCTTTGCAGAGTGAGTTGGTATAGGATTTGTGATGTTCCAGTTATCTTTTGTGTATAAAATTTCCATACCAAATAACTGGAACCATAGTGCTCAGCTATTATTGTAGAATATCAACTTTCTTCATATCTTAAACAAAGCAGAACAAGAACTAAACATGAAGTACATCTTATAGTGTTGCAAGAGCACAATTGATAGGTAGCATTACATACAAGCTGCATCATTCTTTCCAAAGTAGTACAAGAAAGAAAAACATTTTTCTCTTTGACCCAAAAACTATATTGGTAGTAACCTATCACAAAGGACCAAAACCCAATTCAGCCAAAAGTTTACTTTTTTTTTTTTTGTCTTTTTGAGACAGCATTAGTTCCAGCTGACCAAATGCTGTCCCAAAAAGACAAAAAAAAAAAAAAAAAAAAAAAAGAGTCAACTGAAGCTACAGAGTGACACTTTGTCTCAAAATACAAACAACAAAAAAGTACATTCCAGATAATATATAATAAAATAAGTGGAAAAATTACTCAAAGTTATAATAGGCAAGGTGCTCTTAATTATGAAAATACATTTTTCACAGAAAACAATAAAATATGTAAAACTATCTCCACTTTGAGGCCAATTATTCAATTATTTTTGCTTTACCAAGGAGGATATACTTGGTTACTTTTAGGTAAAGTATTAAATCTTGGACAAATGTATTTTACAATAAACATACACACACACACACACACACACATGTGTATATATTTAAATCTACGTTGCTCATATGAGAAAGTACATGGTATTTGTCTTTCTAAGTCTGGCTTAATTTGTTTAACATAATGACTCCCAATTTCACCCATCTTTCTGAAAATGTCATGATTTCATTTTTCTTTACATCTGCATAAAATTCCATTGTTTATGTGTACCACATTTTAGTTTTTATTCATCTGTTGTTAGAAATCTAAGCGAGTTACACCTCCTCACTATTGTAAATAGTGATGCAGTGACCAAGGGTGCACAGGTATCTCCATGGAATACTGACTTGGACTCCTTTGAGTATATGCCCCAGAGTGGTATACCATAGCTGTATCTTTAGGTGTTTTTTTTTTTTTTTTTTTTTTGAGAAACCTTCATATCGATTTTGACAGGATACACAAGTTTACATTACCACCAGCAGTAGTATTTAAGGGTTTGTCTTTCACCACAAGTACCAGCATTCACTGTCCTTTTGCATGATCATGTCCATTCTGACTAGGATCAGATGGAATCTCAGTGTAGCTCTAACTTGCATTTCTCCGATGGCTAAGAATGTTGAACATCTTTAAAAATATTTATGCGTTATTTGTATTCCTAGTTTTGAGAACTGTTCTTTTCATTAGCCTGTTGCTGATTGGATGATTTGATTTGGGGTGTTTGTTTAATTTTTGCAGCTCTTTATACAGTCTAGATATAATCCTTTGTCTGACATGTAGATAGCAAATATGTTTTCCCATCTGTAGACAGTCTATTCACTTGTGATTATTTCCTTTGCTGTGTAGAAGCTTTCTACTTTCGTGGAATCCCATTTGTTAATTCTCGCGGTTATTTCTTGTGCTATTGGGGTCCTCTTCAGAATGCTCTTGTTTATATCTTCATCTTAAAGTGTTTTACCTGTTTTCCTCTTGTAGTTTTCAAGTCTTATATTCAAATATTTTGTCCATTTTTAATTAATTTCTTATACAGGGTATGAATAGAATATGGCCCTAGTTTGTTCTTCTACATGTGGATATCCAGTTTGTCCAGCATCAACTGTTATAGAGAGGCTGTCTTTCTCCGATGTAGTTTTTTATATCTTTGTTTTTAAACAAAGATCTTTCGTTCTACTGTGTTGCTCTTCACGTCTGTTTTCCTGGCAATCTTGTTCAGTTCTTGTTACTCCACCTCTGTAATATTTGAGATTAACTATTGTGATAACTCCAGCACTGCTCTTACTTCTCAGATTTGCTCCAGCTTTTCAGACTCTTTTTCATCTTCTTTGATAAAATTCTTTGAATTTTAAGAATATTTTGATAGATAAGAATGTCACTGAGATTTTCATAGAGATTATGATGAATTCATAGCCTATCTTTAATAATATAAACCATTTCTGTACTATTAATTCTACCAATCCATAAGGATAAGAGGCCTTTCCAGCCTCTAGAATATTCAACTGTTGTTTGTTCAGTGTCTTATCATTTTCAGTGTAGATGTTTATTGCCTCCTTGGTTAGGTTATTCTAAGTTACTCTTTAGAAATTTTACTGTTGTATGGGCTGGAGAGGTGGCTCAGTGGTTAAGAGTACTGGCTGCTCTTGCACAGGACCTGGGTTCAATTCCCAGCATCCATATGGTACCTAACAGCTGTCTGTAATTCCAGTTCCAGGTGATCCAATGCCCTCTTCTGACCTCTGAGGACACTGCAGAACTCAGGTACACTTACACAGATGCAGGCAATACATTCATACACATAAAATTAAAAAAAATAAAATATATTTAAAAAGAAAATTTACTGTTGTGAAGCTACTGTGAATGAAAAATTTTCCCCTAATTTCTTTCTCCACAAGTTCATTACTGATGTCCAGAAAAGTGACTGGTTTTCTTATATCTGTTTATTTTCCCATATCTCTATTTTGCCCTTTTCAGTGCTATGACTTTTCTAAAGCAGTATTTAGGATGTTTCAACCACAGTATCATATCAACTTCAAAAGGGATAATTTGCTTTTTTCCTGAACTTGCAATTATTTATTTTTCATTAGTTTTTAGTGTATACAATAATGGATTTCATGATGTTTTCATATATAAGATAATACTTGGCTCATATTAGCCCCCAGCACTCTCTCCTCTCTCCCTCTCTTCTGCTGATACTCTTCCTCCCCACTCCCAGATACTCCCCCTTCAGCTTTCATGGGACTTGCCTCAATTGTCTCTAAAACTGTGACTTGAAAAAAAAAAGTCCTGTGTATTAAATAATGAAAGTACAGTAGACAACTGTGGAAACCTATAAAGTGCATAAGATTAAAAACTTGTTTGACTCAAGGAGACCCATATTTGCTTTATTGGTTTAGTGGCCTTTGGTAACACTCTCTGGTATTCCAGAGACCATCTGTACACTTGCATGTGTGGTCTCCGTCAGCACCAGCTACACCTCACCTGCCTGGAAATACTGTGCAGCAGAGGCAGCCATATGCCTGTATATCCCAAATCTAATTGGCTATGAGCTCTCTCCATGGAGGAATAACCCACGGTTGATGCCACAAGCTTACATCCTCTAATGGTTAGGAGATGTTATAAGCCACAGTAAGACCCTGTCATATTTAACAGAAAAAAATGTAATTCATGGATTAACATACCATCCAAACATCTGTGTCTTTACCAAAGTAACCTACCATAACTATTAGTACTGTTTAAATACCTATATATCTAATTGCTTGTGCTTCATTAGTAGGATTGAAAGGTTATTCCTGGACAAACTGTCAGCCCATGAAAGGAAACAGCCAGAATTGACCAGGATCCAAGACAACAGCTCCAGAGAAAGTAGACTGTTTTGCTTCTCATCCACCTGTGCCCCTTTTCTAAGCCTAGGGAACAATCTGCGGAAGAGGGGGCGGGGTAGAATGTAAGGGCTGTGATTGGGGTGAATGGTGAAACTACAACAATATAGTCTGGACACTCATTTGATCAACTTGATTGAACATACAAGCCCCCCCTGCTGGATGGTGGGACCCATGGGCTGTGTGGGTTTGGGCACAACTGCTTGCAAATTGATTTTATGTGAAGGATGCTTGTACTCATAAATTATCACTTATTGTTAAAAAATGAAAAAAAAATGAGAGAAAGATGCAGGACAGTTATGGCAGAATGCATGATCTGGAATGGGGTGAGGTGGAGGGAAGGGAAAGGGAAATATGCCTGAACTGAATTGGAAAATGATGTATGAAATACACAAAGCATCAATAAAAAAAATCAAATAAAATAAAATAAAAACTTGTGAGCTTCTAGGTAAGATAGCAGGTTAAAGGCTGCCTCCCTGTAACACAATGGACAGACAGTAGGAATATGAAATACTAGGATCTATTCCAGAGGTGGGGGGGGGGCTTCAGAAATCTACAGAGGAAGTAAAGGCTATGTGGAAGCTGTGGAGGCAGAACACAGCTTTAGCCACTGGCAGGAGAGGAGACATGGACACTGTTACCAGGGGAAGCCAGGTAAGAGGTGGGCACTCATACACACAGGTCCACAGCCATCACAAACCACACACAGCCATGTGGACTTGGGTTTGACTGTGATTTCCCTGGTAAGCAGGTAAGCAGTAGAGAAATCCAACTGGGTCACTCTATGCTCAAAGGGTGGCAAGCAGATGATATTCTGGGAGAAAACATAGTTTAAAACAGCTACATGAGAGGCCTGAGGACAGGGAACAACCACAGGTCAGAGTCCTGATTTGCCCTGCCACAGCCCCAAGGTGAGGGCACGCCTAGGGAAGCAGGTGTGTTCATTGGGATGGACAGATGACCAACGTGGGAAGGTGCAGCTAGGGAGAGCCACTCAGGCTGGGGTGTTCCCGGGAAAGATGTCAGAACCTTGGTGGCCAGGATCAGATCTCATCACCCAGGAATAACCCTGGAACGTGATAGGTCTGATCCTAAAGCCAGGAGGTGGATCAGCTCGTGGAGCCACCTCTGAAGTTGGAAATCTATATTTCAATTATTTCTGATTGTCAAGTGACACCTCACCCTGCCAAACATTCAAATAGAAGGAAAATTGGTTATCTTTTCTCTTGCTCAAGAAAGTAATTCCTGCTCATTTTAGAACTTTTGAAAACTGCATAAAATCTTCAGGAAACAAAACCATAATCCAGAGAATTATGTGTGTGGAGGGTTTTTACCAGGATTTTAAATAATAGATGGCATCCAGAATTATATGGACAGCACAAATTGGAGTTACTACATTATTCATTTTTTTTTAAAAGAGGAGGGGAAATAACAGCAAGGAAGGTTTAAGTGAGGAGCGAGGGATAAAAGGCAGGGCAGGAATAACTAACACTGAGGATGCTTGAGTAATAGATGGTACTGTTTGAGTTTCTGAATCAGAAATTACATGCTTATTCAATTATGCAGGTCGGTTACAAAGTTGGGAATGGGGTTGTACTTCAGTGGTAGAGCACACAGATTTCATGTGCAAAGTCCTGAGTTCGATCCCAAGCACCACAAGGAGAAAAGCAAAGAAAAAAGAGCATATTGCTAGACCTAGTCCATGCCTGTGATTCCAGCACCTTCCAGACTAAGGACAGAGAGGGCAGAGTTCAAGGTTGGCCTGGGCTACATTGTAAAAGCCCATTTCAAAACATATAGACTGGGGCAGGTATGAATTGAAGGAAGTCCCAGACCTTCTAAAATCAGCTCTAAGCTCCCAAACATGGAAACCACAGAGAGTTAATGATAATTGAGATCATATGTTTGTTATCAAAGCTACTCCAAGAAAAGTAGCTTAAGGGAAAATTCATAAATACTTGTCCTGACCACAGTCTACCAATCCCCTTCCGCATTGGAGCCTCCAGCTAATTTGTTGACTTAATTACCCAAGGCACAGGAAGGTTAAACACAGTGATAATCTGATTTTCCCTGATTGCTCATCACTGTAGAAAGTAGCCGATAGGATGCAAAATTAAACCTAGAACCTCAAGCTATGTACTGTGCAAAAGTGAAGCAATTATCCATATCATTCCAGCAAAGTTTACAGTAGTCCAGTATCTGAATAAGTACTCTACCTACAATTTGACTGCAAGATCGGTGGCTTTACGCATATCATCAGCCCCAGTGTACTGGTCTTTACCAACACATGCAGTGTGAACTAGTTATACTTAATAGTGGTAATTACAAGAAAAGACATGCTTATAGCATCCTATGAAATATCATCTGATACAATAGGGAAAACTAACATTTTGTCAGTAAAGAATGAGTAAGATTTCTGTTGAAATGATTAGAAAACATGACAACACAGAAAGAAAGTAGCATGTGGTAAAAATAGATTTACTGTGGTTGAGAATAATATGAAATTAGGTGTTTGGGATCTCCTGAAGTAAGTTTAGGAGAGTTGAAGCTTTTAGGCCATCAGTGGAAGTTTATCCCACACATTTCAATTGAGAAAATCTGTATTTTGATTATTTCTGATTGTCAAGAGGCACCCTCCCACAAAATATTTAAATATAAGGAAAATTAGTATTTTTTCCTCTTGTTTAAGAATATAATATTAGGGGCTGGAGAGACGGCTTAGCGGTTAGTTAAGAGCACCCACTGCTCTTGCAGAGGACCCGGGTTAGATTCCCAGCACCCACATGGTGGCTAAGAACAATCTTGAACTCCAGTTCCAGGGGAATCAGACACCCTGTTCTAACCTCCGCAGCATTGTACAACACAGGTGCACTACCTACATGCAGACAGTACACTCATACACATAAGATAATAAATAAAAGAAAAAGAGAAAAGAATATAATATTAAATTTAGAAAATTTCAAAGGAACAGAAAATTTCAAGAAAACCCAAATCACAATCCAGGAAATACTCCTTTTAATTCTATTGTGGACATTTTCTAGAATTTTAAATATGTGCTGCTGTTTGAGCTTCTGGAACAAACATGTACTTATGCACTTATGCAGGTTAGTCCAGTTGTAGAGCACTCGTACATGTACAAAGCCCTGAATTCAATCCCCAACCTTACAAGAAGGAGAAACACATTTGTTGATCGCCATGGCACATGCCTGTAATTCCAGCACTTGTGAGACTCAAGGAGAGCGGAGCTCATGGCCAGCTTGGACTGTATAGCAAAACCCTGTTAAAGAAGAACAGGGGGAGGAAGAGGAAGAGGAGGAGAGGGGGGAGAAAGGGGAGGAGGAGGAGGAAGAGGAGGACAGGGGAGAGAAGGGGGAGGGGGAGGAGGAAGAGGAGGAGGAGGCGAGGAGAGGAGGAGAGGGGGAGAGGAGGAGGAAGAGAGGGAGGGAGAGAGAAGGAGAGGAGAGAGAGAGAGAGAGGAAGAGAGAGAAGAGAAAGGAGAACACTGTGGTTGTTGTGGTGGTTAAGGACTTTTTTCCTTTTATTTGTTTCTTTATTGAAGTTTTGTGTATTTCATACAACATTCCTTAATCAAATTTAGACCTAATTCCCCTTCCTGCCACTTGGGAGACTGGGGCTGAAGCACTGCCCTTTGAGGCTACCTGAGCTGTAGAGTGAGACTATGTCTAAAGTAGAAAAAGCAGCAATTATATTGTACATGTTGTTTTAAATCATACATCCTTCAACAAACAATATCTTGGGTATCTTATGTCAATAAATCTGTAGATATCACATAATTTTTTAATTCTTTATATTAGATTTGATTGCTATGACACAATGTCTTAGGGGAGTGCAAAATTTAATTTGGATCTTGGGTTCATGAGTTTCAGTCTACAGCCAGCTCGCCCCACTGATGCTGGCCTATGGTAGATCCAGTGTTTTTAAGAATGTGTGCTGGAGCAAAGCTGTTCACCGCTTCAGCCACAGGGCCTGTGCTCGCTGGCTTCCTCTGGCTTCCTCCATTTTTCCATTCTTGCTCCCTGCCATTCACTTTCGGGGGCCTCTCCCACCCCCTCCGTTTCGTGCCTCTGGAGACACTCTCACAGACACGCATAGAAGTCACTTTATTAATCTCTTTTGCATTTCTCAATCCAATAAAGCTGGCAATTAAGATTAATTATCACCTTCACTTATATGAATATAGCACAAATTCAAGCTCTATTTGAGGGCACTAAAATTATTTCCAATTTTATTATAAATAGATCATTGTTGGATATTTTTATTGTTTGAGAATTTCATACATACATAGAGTTCATACATAGAGTGGGGTGTGGATTTTGATCAAATCCACACCCCACTCCCCCCCCTTTAAGTCCTCTCCTAACCCCCCCCCACCATTTTTCTGTCCCAACTTCATATTTTTTCAATTTTTATTGAAGCTTTGTGCATTTCATACAAAATTTCCAATCAAATCTAGGACCCATGCTCCCCATCCCACCAGAGCTCATGCATTCAGCCAAACATGTTTTTCATCTTTTTCTCAGTCTCTTTTAAAATTTTTGATGCAGAAGTTTACTGTTTCAAGTAGAAGTTCACTGTTTCAGTCAGTTCTTTGACCCAGTCTTTGTGGTGGTTGTTGTTGTTATTGTTGTTCCTTTCTACTTGCAGTACTCCAAAATATGCATATATGCATGCCACATATATCTTTTAGCATCTTCATCTTATGATTTCATTTTTTTATTAGGCTTAAAGATCTCATGTTTGAAGTCTCCTCCTTGGCAAGCCCAAACAACCATCAGTTCTGCCCTTGTGCTCCACACTGGGTCACCACGTGAGGTCAAGTAAGCACCACGTCTTGTCTTGATCCTCCTGTACTGCATAGTCTAACAATGGCAATCAATACTCTGAAAAGGCTGAAACCCCAGTAGTGGCTCAGTCCACAAGTTGGACATCTCAGCAGTCCCCATCCGGCACTGAAGGTTTGGAGGATTCTTGGAGAGACATGAGTCTTCAGTCCATACTGAAAGATTGAAAAGCTGTGTCTCATGTCTTTAAAGGATGGCAAAAGCAGTGGCAGCCTCCAGGTAGCTGCACTTGCCAGTAAAACAGGCAAAACAACTATGCTCTTTTTTTTTTTTTTACATTTTGTCTAAGATCTCAAGTTTTATACCTGAAGTACAATTTCTCAAGCCTTACTAATTACTTCTAGCTATACTTTCCTTTTGGACACTTAAGGCCACATGATTAGCTCAAATTAACCAACGTTTTGGTTTTCTTAAGGTCAGTTGAGGATCTAGTTTTCGTTTTTTTTTTTTTTGGGGGGGGGGCTGGCTCCTTTTGGCTTTTCATTTACTAGTTCCATCCACTTGTGGGACAAAGTCAGGTCTTGCTAGACCAGGCTTCCCTTTTTGAAGCATGAGTATACTTTCCTCTTTATAGATGGGACACTGGCTGAAGTCCCATTAGTGGATCTCCAAGATCTCACTGCACAGGAAGACTGGTGACTCACATTTGCAGGACATTTCAAGAGATGTCCCCATGCATAGTCCCCTGGGACTTAGTTGACCTCTGAGGGTAAGAAACAAAGTTATCCCTTAGGACCCTCAGCCAAATTGGTATGGGTATTAAGTATGGTCATTAAGCATCCAGAAAGGCTGTTACACCAGCCTGATACTTTTTTCTGGTTATACATTCCTTTTGGACATTTAAGGCTACACAGTAAGCCATGGGATCCTTTTTTAAACTCACTGAGTCCACTTAATGCTGCTTATATGATACAAGACTATCTCTTGGAACATGGGTAGCCTCTCAAGGCCCACATTGCCAAAGAAAACTGGCCCTCTTTCCCCCAGCAACCATCAACTGCGAATAGTTCCTCAACTAGACTTCATGAGCCCCTCTCCCATCTATGCTGGGGTTTTGATTGGCTTGATCTTGTGCAGATCTTGCGCATAGCTACTATGAGTTAGTTCATGTATACAGTGGGGATGTCTTACTGCAGACATCCACTACCTCTGGCCCTTATAAGCTTTTTTCCTCTTTTGCAATAATCACTGAACCTTCGAGGAAGTGGCATATGATATAGATGTTCATTTAGACCTGAGAACTTCACAGTCTCTTTTCTCTGCACACTGACCAATTATGGATTTCTGTATCAATTTTTAGCTATTGCAAAAAGAAGCTTCTCCAATGAGGGTTGAGAGATGCACTGATCTATGGGTATAAAGGGGGCAGTTTAAAATTATGTCCATTCAAAAGAATAATTGTAACAGTTTTTCCCTTAGGGCCTAGGGGAGATTTCATTCCAAATCTTTGCCATAGATTTTTGGCAAAGTTGACAGTAGTATTGTTGGATATCTTAAACATGCATGTTTGAATACTTTCTAGTTTCCTAGAAAGAGAATTGCAAAATCAAAACATGGGAGTTTGCACAGTTTTGATTATGTACTAGTCAACTAGATGTTGTATGCTTGCTTTGGGGGGGGGAGGTTAAGACAGGGTCTCCCTGTAGCCCCAGCTGGCCTGGAACTCACTCTGTAGACAAGGCCTTGAACTCACAGACATCCGCCTGCCTCTGCCTCTCAATCACTAGGATTAAAGGCATGTGCCACCATGCCCGGAGTACTCTTGTTTTTTAACTCTTCCATGATGTAAGCTGGGGAAGAAGAATGCCTAGTTTCCACAATACATTTTCACTGAACATCATCTTCTGATTCTTTTTGAGTTAACAATTAGATATGGAATTCTTTTTGCTTTTTTTTTTTTTTTGCATGTTATGGAACAATAATGTCTTTCCATAATTTACTTTGCATTTCCACTTCCTTTTTATGAACAACCTATTAGAATTCCAGCTTTTATTCTTTGATGGTATGTTTTCATTTTATTTTTTATTCTTCAGAGCTCACAGTCACTATAATGTCTCATCTCTTTCTATGACTGTTTTGCAAATAATTTTCTGTTTTCCATTTGCCTTATAATACTTTGATCATATTTGTTTCAGTTGGAAGTCTTTCCTAGTAGAATTTTTGAGTGCGTATGAATGTTTGGTAGATAGATGATAGATAGATAGATAGATAGATAGATAGATAGATAGATAGATAGATGATATAACATGTTTACATGTGCACAAGCACACATGTGTTTGGGTGGCACACGCACATGTATACATGTGGAGGTCAGAGGTTGATGTGGATGTTATCCAAAATTGCACTCCACTGTATTTACTGAGGTAAAGTCTCTCACTGAAACAGGAGCCCCCCAACTCAAGTAGTTTGAGCTAAATCAAGCTAGCCAGTTATTTCTGGGGATCCCCTGTCTCCACTCTCAAGTGCCAGAATTACAAGTGGCTTCAATGCCTTCCCAGCTTCTGCCAGCAGATAATTTATCCACTGAACTCTCACTTGTGCAATAAGAACTTTTATTGAGTTGGAGAAATACCACAGAAGCTTGCTATTTCCTGACTGGACTCCTAGGAAAGCAATACTGGAAATATGACTTCTTATTGTTGAGACAAGTTTTCATGTAGCCCATGCTGGCCTGGAATTCACTATGTGGCTAATGATGGCCTTGAACTTCTGATCTTCCTGCCTCTGCCCTCCAATTGCTGGGGTTACAGGAGTGCGATGGGGGCCTTATGCATGCTAAGTAGGTACTCTAGCAACTGACTTATGCCCTAGCCTACAATACTGTTCATCTTGATTGTGATTACATGTGCATAAATGTAGGGACTTGTTAAATGCTGGCACTTTGTTGCATGTAAATTATAATTCATAAAGTTGATTAAAATGAGAAAAAAAGAACTTTATCCACAGAACAAGTTGTCCTATCAATTTTTAATGCTTCTCTGTTTTTCTTATCTTTGCTTATACTGTCTTTCATATTCAGAATCAGTTATGGATATGCTTATGCTTTGGTTTATTGCATCTTATTGCTATTTTAATTCCAATTTTTAAAATATGTTTTGCAGAAACGTTGATCACCAGCAAAATACAGTTTCAGTTGGGGTATTCTGATTATATTACTTGTGATTTTCCTGCTCTGATTCTTCAAAGGTTAATGGTTTGATAGATTAAGACTACATTCCACTTGCTCTGATTGCTCCGCAGATGGCAAGGAACAGTACGACAGGCTGAAGTTGACATGGCAGCAAGTTGTCATGTTGGCGATATACAACTTGTCCCTGGAAGACAGCAGGTGCCAAGGATATTTCAGGTGGAAAGAGGACATCTGCGCTTTCATTGAGAAGCACTGGACTTTCTTACTAGGAAACAGGAAAAAGATTTCAACGTGGTGGAGCACAGTAGCAGGCTGCCTCAGTGTGGGAAGTCCTGTGTATTTCCGCTCAGGTGCTCAGGAATTTGGAGAGCCTGGCTGGTGGAAACTGGTTCATAATCGACCCCAACCATGAGACCAGAGGGAAAGAAGCTGTCTGCCTCCACTTTGAAAGTGAAAGCCTCAAAACCATCACTGGATCCCATCATTACTGTTGAGGGACTTAGAAAATGGGCAAGTCGGAATCCTGTGGAATCTGCTGTGGAATTGAAGGAGAAACGATCTCGAACACAGGAAGCAAAAGACATCAGAAGAGCCCAGAAGGAAGCCGCTGGCCTCCTTGACAGGAGCACCTCTTCCACCCCTGTCAAATTCATAAGCCGATGTCGGAGGCCAGATGTGGTTCTTGAAAAAGGAGAAGTGATTGACTTTTCCTCCTTGAGCTCCTCTGACCCAACCCCTTTGACAAGTCCATCTCCCTCTCCCTCTCCCTCTCCCTCTCTGGATTTCTCTGCCCCTGGGACACCAGCTTCACATTCTGCCACGCCTAGCTTGCTTTCGGAAGCAGATCTGATCCCAGATGTGATGCCACCCCAAGCCCTGT
Source organism: Rhizomys pruinosus (assembly GCA_009823505.1). NCBI lineage: Eukaryota > Metazoa > Chordata > Mammalia > Rodentia > Spalacidae > Rhizomys > Rhizomys pruinosus. The sequence continues at coordinate 1,232,292 of VZQC01010507.1, forward strand.
TTCATGATGATGATGAGATGGAAGGAGATGGCGTCATAGACCCAGGAATGGAGTACGTCCATCCCCCACCTGGGTCATCAGCTTCTGGGCTGATAGGAAGCAGAAAAAAGGTCAGAGGTCCTGAGCAGATAAAACAGGAGGTGGACAGTGAGGAGGAAAAGCCAGACCAGATGGATGCGGACAGTGAAGACACAGATTCAAACACCTCTTTGCACACCAGGGCTGGAGAAAAGAGGAAACCTCCTCTGGAGAAGGATATGAAGCCCAAAGGGCCTAGGTACACACCTTTGAGCATTTATGAGGAGAAGCTGCTACTCAAGAGGCTGGAGGCATGCCCCAGCGCTGTAGCCTTGGCTCCAGAAGCTCGAAGACTAAAGCGGAAGCTGATGGTCAGGCAAGCCAAGAGGGATAGGGGCTTGCGGCTCTTTGACTTGGGTGAGGTTGTGAACGCTGCTCTTCTGTTAGTCGATGGGATTTATGGAGCCAAAGATGGAGGAGTTTCCCGACTCCCGGCTGCACAAGCCACATACTGTACCACCTGCCAGGATTTCCAGATCTTAGACAGATACCAGACTGCCTTGCCCTCCAGGAAAGGATTTCGGCACCAGACCACCAAATTTTTATATCGTTTGGTAGGATCAGAAGATATGGCTGTGGACCAAAGTATTGTCAGCCCTTACACCTCTCAGATCTTGAAGCCTTATATCAGGCATGATTATGAGACAAAGCCACCCAAACTACAGCTCCTGTCACAGATTCGGTCCCACCTGCACAGGAGTGACCCTCACTGGACACCTGAGCCCGACGCACCTCTCGATTACTGCTATGTCCGGCCAAATCATATCCCAAAGATCAATTCCATGTGTCAGGAGTTTTTCTGGCCTGGCATTGACCTGTCTGAGTGCCTGCAGTATCCAGACTTCGGTGTTGTCATCCTTTATAAAAAAAAAGTCATCATTGCCGGGCTGGAGAGATAGCCTAGCGGTTAAGAGCGCCGACCGCTCTTACAGAGGACGCCGGTTCGATCCCCAGCACCCACATGGCGGCTAAGAACCGTCTGAAACTCCAATTCCAGGAGAACTCCAGTTCCAGGGGAATCCGATACCCTCTTCTGACCTCCGCGGCGTTGCACGACACGGGTGCACAAACTTGCATGCAGACAGTACATTCATACACATACAGAAATAAATAAAATTAATAAAAAAAAAAAAAGTCATCATTGCCTTTGGCTTCATGGTTCCTGACGTGAAGTACAATGAAGCTTACATCTCATTTCTGCTTGTCCATCCTAAATGGAGAAGAGCAGGGATTGCCACTTTCATGATCTACCACCTGATTCAGACCTGCATGGGCAAGGATGTAACCCTTCACGTCTCAGCCAGCAACCCTGCTGTGCTGCTATACCAGAAGTTTGGCTTGAAGACTGAAGAGTATGTTTTGGATTTTTATGACAAGTATTACCCGTTGGAGAGCACAGAGTGTAAACATGCATTTTTTCTGAGGCTCCGGCGCTGAGGTGAACCCAGCTCTTCCAGAGAAGAGTGGATGCTGTCGGAGAATGAGCCTTTGGGAGCCATTCAGGCAGCTGTCTTCATGGTGGGCCCTGGTCTCCAGGTCTACAGCCTCCATACCGCCTAGTCAGGTGAGTGGAGCCATGCACAGTGGTACGAGTTGGCAGCCCTTCTGCAGACACCCTCCAGCCCTTTCCGGAGCAGCCTTCCAGGAGTGGAATGGACTCCACCATTAACCATAACTGAGTGATGCTACCATCCTCCTTCCATGCAGCATTGAGTGAGCACAAAAGAGCTGCTAAATTGACGCACTTGAAAACCTGCTTGTCCTGCATTAGAGCTCAAGAGACATGAGAGCTAGTAAAGATTCACCACACCCATGTGACCTGCTGCTGTCTTGAGATGACAGAAATGAGTCTGACCCTGTTCCCAGGCTGTGTGTCAATTGACTCCAGGAGAACTCAAGACATTGAAGCTGTTGTCTATAGTTGACTTTGTCCCAGTCAGGAAGAATAAGTTCAGTGACTGTCTTTCCTTGCTGTTTGACCTGTTCTGCCTGTTAACATCTCCTCGCAGGGACTTTGGTCTGGCACAAGACTTTGTGTTCTTGGCATGGCTTGGGATTGAAGTACTTAAGCTGGATCCTCTTGGATAGCCTTCCTGGATCCTTCTCATGTCCAGGACAGTTACTTGACAGGAGTGGAGGAGTGCAGTGATGCAGGCAGAGCCTACCATGGTATAGCCCACCCTGTCTGCAAGATAAGGCTGCTTCATGTATTGTAGGGCTTGGAAGATGGACTGTCAGGTATTTTTGAACCCTGCAAGTGAATTTCCAAAAATATGAAATGTTCTCAAATAAAAATTTTCAGTGGTGAAAAAAAAAATTTTTAAGATTAAAAAAAAAGAAAAAGAAAAAAAAGACTATGTTTCCTGAATAATGAATGAGTCCAGGAAGAAATAAAGAAAGAAATAAAAAGCATTCGTGGAACTAAGCGAAAAATGACAATGCAACACAACACAACACAACACAACAAAACCTATGGGATACTTTAAAAGCCGTCCTAAGAGAGAAGTTTATAGCCCTGGTTGCCTACATTAAAAACACAGAAAGAGCACAAACATCTAACACTGCAGCTAAAAACACTTGACAAACAACAAATGAACCCCAAACCCAACAGATAGGAAGAAATAGCAGAAATCAATGAAATAGAAACAAAGAAAACAATATAAAGACTCAATGAATCCAAAAGTTGGTCCTTTGAAAGGATAAACAAGATAGACAGACCTCTAGCCCAGTTAACCAAAAGGAAAAAAGAGCAACTCCAAATCAATAGAATTTGTGATGAAAAGGGAAACATCACAACAGAACAAAAAGATCCAGACAATCATATAGGAATACTTCAAAAACCTATACTCTACTAAATTTGAAAACCTAAGAGAAATGGATGAATATCTGAAATCCTGAAATTCACCAAAGCATAACCAAGATGAGATTGATAGCTTAAATAGACTCATAATATTTGAGGACATTGAAAATGTAATAAAAAAAAAAAACCTCCCAACCAAAAAAAGCCCAGGTCCAGATGGTTTCACAGCAGAGTTCCCTTAAACATTTAAAGAAGACTTACAACCATTATTACTCAAACTCTTCAGAAGGATACAAACAGATGGAAATCTCCCAAAGTCCTTCTATGAAGCCAGAATTACCTTAATACCAAAACCAGGCAAAGATTCAACCAGAAAAAAAAAACTATAGGCTCATCTCGTTAATGAACATAGATGCAAAAATACTCAACAAAACACTTGCAAACTCCATACAGACCCACATCAAAAAAATCACGCATCATGACCAGGTTGGATTCATACCAGAGATGCAGGGATGGTTCAACATACATAAATCAATAAATATCATAAAACACATAAATGGACTGAAAGACAAAAACCACATGATCATCTCAATTGACACAGAAAAAGCCTTTGACAAAATCCAGCATCCCTTCATGTTTAAAGTTCTAGAAGGAATTGGACCAGAGGGAGCACTCCTTAACATAATCAAAGCCATATACAACAAACCCACAGCCAACATCATCCTAAATGGAGAAAAGTTAGAAGCATTCCCTTTAAAGGCAGGAACCTGGCATGGCTGCCCCTTATCACCACTCCTTTTCAATATAGGGCTTGAAATGCTTGCTAGCCCAATAAGGCAAGAAAAGGAAATTAAAGGAGTACTAATTGGAAAAGAGGAAGTCAAGCTATCCCTTTTTGCAGACAATATGATAGTGTACCTAAGGGATGCTAAAAACTCCACCAGAAAACTCCTAGAAACAATTAAGACTTTCAATAAAGTGGCGGGATACAAAATTAACCTAGAAAAGCCAGTAGCATTTCTTTACATCAACAACAAGCAACAGAAGAAGGAATATAAGGAGAACTTCCCACTCACAATAGCCACACAAAAAAACAATAAAATACCTAGGACAAACCTAACCCAAAACACCAAAGATCTCTAAAAAAAATTTTTTTAAACCCCTGAAGAAGGAAATTGAAGAAGACATCAGAAGATGGAAAGACCTCCCATGCTCATGGATTGGAAAAATTTATATAGTAAAAATATCCATTCTACCCAAATTAATATGCAGATTCAATGCAATCCCAACTAAAATCCCCAAGAGTTTCTTAACAGACATGGAAAAAAAATCCTTAAATTCATATGGAAAAACAAAAGTCCCCAAATAGCCAAAGCAACCCTGAGTGAAAAGAGAAATACAGGGAGGATGACTATACCAGACTTCAAACTATATTACAGGACTATAATCATAAAAACCACCTGGTACTGGTACAAAAACAGACCTGTAGACCAATGGAACAAAATTGAACATACAAACGAGCTCATACAATTTCAGCCACCTCATATTTGACAAGGGGGCCAAGAAGACACAATGAAGGAAAGACAGCATCTTCAGCAAATGGTGTTGGCAAAACTGGCTCACCACTTGTAGAAGAATAAAACTAAAACCCTGCCTCTCACTCTATACAAAAATCAACTCCAAATGGATCAAAGACCTCAATGTGAAACCCGAAACTCTAAAGGTGATAGAAGAAAAAGTTGGCAGCAACCTACAAGACATGGGGGTAGAAAAGACTTTCTAAATCAGACAGCAGCTGCGGAAATAAGGTCAATTGACAAGTGGGACCTCATTAAACTCAAAAGCTTCTATACAGTGAAAGAAACAATCAGTGAAGTGAAGAGAAAACCCACAGAGTGGGAGGAAACCTTCACAGCTGATACATCTGACAGAATATTAACTTCCAGAATATATCAACTATTCAAAAAACAAAAAAGTAAGAAAAAAAATGACCCACTCAAGAGATGGAGTAAAGAGCTGAACAGAGACTTCACAAGTGAGGAAGTAAAGATGGTTGAGAAACATCTTAAAAAGTGTTCGGCATCTGCAGGGCATGGTGGCACATGCCTTTAATCCACTTGGGAGGCAGAGGCAGGTGGATCTCTGTGAGTTCAAGGCCAGCCTGGTCTACAGAGTGAGTTCCAGGACAGCTGGGGCTACAGCGAGACCCCGTCTCAAAAAGACAAAAAAGAAAAGTGTTCAGCATCATTAATAATTAAGGAAATGCAAATTTAAACCACTTTAAGATATCATCTCACTCTAATAAGACTGGCTAGGATCAAGAAAACAAATGATACCAAATGCTGGAGAGGTTGTGGGGGAAGGGGAACACTCATCCACTGCTGGTGGGAATGTAAACTTGTACAACCACTATGGAAAACAGTGTGGAGAAACCTTAAAAGACCCAGCCATACCACTCCTGGATATATACCCACAAGACTCACCCTACCACAGAGATACATGCACAGCCATGTTTATCGAAGCTCTCTTCACAATAGCAAAGAGTTGGAACCAACCCAAGTTCCCCTCAATGACGAATGAATAGAGAAAACGTGGTACATCTACACAATGGAGTTCTATGCATCGGTAAAGAAAGACGACATCCCAGCACTTGAGAGGCAGAGGGATGCAGATCTCTGTGAGTTAAGGCCAGCCTGGTCTGCAGAGCGAGTTCTAGGACAGCCAGAACTACAGGGAGACCCTGTCTCAAAAAGACCAAAAAAAAAAAAGAAAGATGAGCTTTGCAGGTAAATGGATGGAACTAGAAGATATTACATTAAGTGAGGTAACACAGTCCCAGAAAAACAAATGACTAATGGTATCCCTCATTTGTGGATGCTAGCATCAAGTAAGGCAAATTGGGTAACATTAATGTTATATTTCTCCTTATCTAAAACCAACTGTGCTCTTAGAATGTGAATCCCTTAATGGACTCTAGAATTAACCTACTACTTATTTTCAGACTTTATAATTTTGGTACAAGGGTGGAGGATATGTTTGCATATTTTAGAGCAATATAAAATTAAAAGGGAAAATGTGGATCCTGAAATTTGATTTGGAAATAATATATAGTTTATTTTCAGATGATATGTACATGTGTGACAAACATAAATGCATATGGTGAAACAATATGGATTGGAGGGAATGACAACAACAAAAGAACTGGGACAGGGAACTGACTAAAGCAGTAGAGTTCTTTATCCCCCAAAATAATCTTCTACTTTGAAAAACTTTGAAAGGACTCAAAAGGGGAAACATGACATGCGTGGCAGACTGCATGAACTTGGGATGGATGGCGGGCATGGAGGTGGAAATAAGTCTGGATTGAACTGAGAAATGATGTATGAAATGCACAAAACTTCAATAAAAGATTTAAAAACAGACTACATTCCAAGGCTCATAGACTTACCTAAAGGAGTCATTGAAACTTGTTTTGAATCTCAAGAATGATATTAAGAGTAGTTGGGTTAAAAATAAAACTATAAATCAATTCAGAGAGGAAAACTCGAGTGCAAAGTACCAGAGTAAGGTGTGCTAACACATGTCAGTAACCAAAGCTACTCAAAGGCTGAGGTAAGATGGTCATTTGAGCCCAGGAGTCTGAGGTCAGCAGGGGTGCCCCAAAATTGCCTTTAATTTAAAAAAAATCTACTCTTTTAACCTGAGATATTGATGATGAACTCTCTATCACACTTGCCTCGTTAGTTTTGCACTGGTCTGAGTCTGATCCCCAGGTGTGGCAGCTATTAGTATAAAGACCTACAAGATCTTTTTTAAGGGAGTGACTCTAGAGAGGCTGACTAGACCCCATTGGATGAACTTGTACTTAGGGACATCTGGAGACAGTAACTTGATGCAATAAGCCTTAACATAAATGACAGAATGCATGAAATCCAGTGGGGAGGGCTATGTCAGTGTAGCAATGACCAAGAGGTATAAAGTTGATTAAGATGCTGTCTGTGAAATACACAAAATTCCAATAAATATTTACAAACATAAAAAAAAATATTTTCAACCAAGCTTTAATCCCAGCACTCGAGAGGCAGAGGCAGCCAGATCTGTATGAGTTCAAGGACAGCCTGGTCTACCATAGTGAGTTCCAGGCCAGCTGGGGCTACAGGCAGACCCTGCCTTAGAAAGGCAAAAGAATAAAAAACAAAAAGATAGTTTCAACCTAGATTCTTTGCCTAACAAACTAGAATTCATACGATGTGAAAACCTTCCATTTTTTTTAAACACACAAAGAAGGCCTGAATAGTTTTATATCTTCAGAAGGATTTTCCCAAGAACTCAACTTGAAATGTTTCAGCAAATTCAAACAAAAGGTAGAATTCATTCCATTCAAGAGGCAAAGTTTTCAGGCCAGAGGGGTGTGGTAGGCATCCAGCAGGGCAGCTGCGCATGGTGATGGCTGCCTTTCAGGCCAAGCAGAGACAGTAGGGTCCTAATGGGAAATTTGATTCCATAAAAACAGAAGGTTGATAAAGGACTTATCAAATGGATGCTAGGATTAGAAAATGGGAGGAGGGGGATGTTTTAAGAATCAAATGACAGACATTAGAAACTTAATAAGAAATTGTTTCAGGGGCTGTAGGGATGGCTTAGCAGTTAAGAGAACTGGCTGTTCTTGCAGAGGACCCGAGCTCAATTCCCAGCACTCACATGGTAGCTAACAATATCCGTAAGTCCAGTTCCAAGGGATCTGACACTCTCTACTGACATCTTCAGGCACAACATGGCATGCTTCCATACATGTAAGGAATACACTCCTATATATAAAATAAAAATAATAAGTAAGAGTAAAATATTTTTTAAAGAAATTGTTCCAAACAAGGAATTCAAGTTAAGTATACTTTTATTTTTATGCAACTGATAAATGCAGAAAAATTAAGTCATTTAGCTCTAGTACCATGAACAGTCTCTGTCAGTGCACCCGAAAATTGTTGCAATTAACCTGTAAATATTAAAATACAAGCCAGGCGTGGTGGCGCATGCCTTTAATCGTAGCACTTGGGAGGCAGAGGCAGGCGGATCTCTGTGAGTTCAAGGCCAGCCTGGTCTACAGAGTGAGTTCCAGGACAGCCAGAGCTACAGAGAGAACCTGATTCGAAAAGACCAAAAAAAAAAAAAAAAAACCAATAATAGCATGTGTGATGGTTTGAATGAGTGTCCCCCGTAGGCTGTAAGTATTCAGACATTTTTCTCCAGTTGGTGGCACTGTTTTTGGAGGTCTTAGAAGGTGTGGCCATGCTAGAGGAAGTACGTTATTGGGGGCAGGCTTAGTGAGTTTAACAAGCCTCATGGTCTACAGTTGCTCTCTCTCTCTGCTTCCTGTACTCTTTGCGAGATGTGACCCTCGGCTTGCTGCTCCAGATCCAGCCACCATGCCTCCCGCCATAATGGACTCTAATGCCCTGTAACTGTCAATCGTAAATTCAAATAATCTCTTCCTTTTATAAGTTCCTTGGTCATGGTGTTTTATCACAGCAACAGAAAAGTGACTAATACAGCATGTCACTTGACTTACCTTAGATTATTTACGTAATCATAATAATGAAAATCCTATAATAGATCTTAAAATATACATCAACTTGCTATGTAATCTAGGAATGTAGTTCTATTTTTCACCCTTGTACAAAGTTTCAGTTATACTGTGAATCCCTACATATGTTTTGTGTTGGATTCCTGCCTCCCAGCTCACCAGCTTCGTGTCCCTAGGTACAGCAGTTGTGCCTGGCTGTGCCACAACTGCTGGGGCCATAAGGAGGGAGGCAGGAGGGAGCATGCCTCAGGAGGGATAAGCTTAGGAATGTTACACTTCAAGCTACAGTCCCCTGGGGGTTGGACTGAGGTGCCTGATGTCCAATATGACTAGTGAGAGTGGCTCCCATCTCCTGCCGGCCTTCTAGGTTTTCAGGGTAAGGAGCCAGCTTTCTTATACTCAGCCATAATGGATTTATCTGACCCCACACTTTTGCAATTAACCTATAGTTTGATTTCAAATTTGCTATATATAAGGAATGGTTAAAAAATAAAGCTAAAAAGAGTAGAATCATGAACATCAAAGGATGGAATAGATGCTCCCAAAGCAGAGAGTTGAAGTGCTGCTCAGAGTACTGGAGTGCAAGAAGACTGTGACATGCTTCAATTAGAAACACATTGTTTTATAAGCCTTGTTCAAAGCATAATGTATAAGCTCTTAGCTGTGAATTTAATGCTAATGAGGTCACAATATACTGAATATGGATATGGTATTTTTATAACAAAGCGTACATAAAGCAAGGCTATATATATATATATATATATATATATATATATGAATGGCTTTATACAGTAGAAGCAGGAAATGAGAAATTATTGATAAAAGCTACAAAAATGAGTAATCCCTGAGAATCTAATGTATAACATGGTAGCCATAGTGAATAATTTTGTAGTTCATGCTTGAATCACTCTAAGAGGGTTGATGTTAAATGCTTTCACCAAAACCAAAGATAATGGTAACGAAGTTATATAGTGACTGATTGATTAATTGATTGATGAAGATTTTGGAACCAGAGACCTCAGCACTTACCTCTGTAATTCTTTAAGGAACAATTGTCTGATATTTGATAAGGTAATGTTTAAGGAAATTTTAGAAATGTTAATTATCTTAAATGACAACTATGTGCATATAGTTTTAATGTTATTGTTCGATTTGGAAACATATTCAATAAAACTTGCTTAAAAAACAAAAAAAGCCCCTACTTATAGGAACATATGTCAGGACATATTGTCAGGCAGCATGAAGTTGTTAAAAAAAAAAAACCTGAAAAGTTACAAGCAAAACCACTTAATAGAAAATGTAAAATAAAGAGAAAAGGCAAAGATAATACTGGTGATGCTAATATCCTCAAGATATTTCAAGAGACATTCTGAAAATTAGTGAAGAACAAAAGGAGTAAATACATTAAAGGTAATAACAGTATCCAGTAAATAACTAACAATTAAATAAACACTGAGCACTCTTGTGAATAAGTAGATGGGAAAATGGGTTACTCTGTGCAAGTGAACCCTTCACTTCCTGAACAGAATTTTGTCTGAGTTAGATAAAACCAGGAATCAAAGTACAAGAAATATAAGGAAGGTTGTAACAATTACAGAATTACAAGTTAAAGCAAACTTTATTCCTGTTTGTATTTATATTCTCTGGGCCAAGAATGTCTCTCTCTTCATTCTAATCCCTGCTGCAGTGTTGTGTTTATTATCAGCTATTTGCAGTACTTAGAGCACAAACCTAAAATTAAGGAAAGAAAAAAATCTGAGAAATCTGAATACCATCTGAATACTGAATAAATGTCAGAATACTCTGATGCTCACTGTATTCTTTCCATCGTCATGCAGAAGTAAGCAGACCAGATGTGGGTAAATCAAAATTTACACTTACTATTTTATTGTCATACACTTCATCTTTCTCTCAGAATTATCATAATCTTTTCCTTCTAATCCTGAATGCAGTTTGAGAATGAAAGTTTCACTTAGCTTCAAATCGTACTGGTGGAGAGCTGCAAGCAGCACTAACTACAAGAGGATTCTGACCCTCCCAAAAGACGTTCTTATTTCCCAGGTCCACAGTGACAGGCAAGCCCTGTCACTAGAGCCAGTGGGATTAAATTGCACATATGATTACCCATCTAAGTAGGAGCAAAAACTCAACCTACGCTGAAGCTCCTGATGGGTCAGAGTGCTTTTAGAAGCTGCAGGCTTGCCATTTTCTTCTTTGACGAAAATTTTGAGTAATAACTTCTATTATCAAGATAATTGCAAAAATGGCAGACCAAGAAAATAAGAGAACTCACCCTTAATCTACATGATACTACTCATCAAATTCTTCAAATGAGATGAGGAGGGATACCTCTAAATTGTAGGAGGGTGTCTTTTGTTGTTGGTTATCCACCTCCAGAAAGAGACAGAGAAAGAGAGACACAGAGACACAGAGACACAGAGAGGTGTTACAAGCCAAGGTCAGAGTTTAAAAATACCTTGCCTTGTCCCCAAGTTCTTTAAAAATATCTGCGATCAACTAAGCAACCAATTACTGTACATCCCAAATGCCTGTTTTCACAGCTATTTTTAGGGGCAAGATTCAGTCACTACACATCCTGTCCACTCAAAACAACAGACAGCCATCGAGGGCAGCTAATGAGTAGGTAGCCAAATGACAATGTCTCCTCACTTCTGACTTTCCTTCTACAGCCCAACTGGCTGTCTGACCGTCTCCACACTGGCGTCAAACAGTCCCCTACAGTATGCAGACAATTTAAATTATTACAAGGCAATGTTACAAGTATGGACTCTGGCACAAAATGAAGTAATTACATTCAATTAGCAGCCCCCAAAGTGACGGTCCAACACTGGAGGCTTTAGATGTTGCCTTTTGCTGACTTACAGAAGCCAGGTAATGAGTGAAACTTCAAAGTGCAAGGGCCAAAATGACTGCTTAATTAGTGGAAACTGCATCAGAAAAGATTGCAGGAGAGAGAAAACAAACACCCATAATTTTCTTTTGTTGTAGGAATTCGGGGAATATGCTCCATTTCTCAAATAATAACAATTGAATGCTGAAATGCCCAAATGTACTTCTGAGGAAATGCCCATTAGAATAATGATGTTGGAGGTGTTCGGGGGGAAATTTTATTTAATGTGATACCATGTCTACATGCCTAGTGATTTAGCTGCTTTCAACTTCTCTTGTTAGATGCATAAGAAATAAATTTAAACAATCGTTGAATTTAATTTATGACTAACGAGAAGAAAATGATTTGGTAGAGTGTAATTAGTTGATCAAAAGGAACTCTGATCTATGCGTCCTGAGCTGGAATTACATGATGTAATGTCAAATAAGAATAGTCACGACCCTTTACTGTACATACATGACCTTTGTGGGAAGAGAGCAATGTGTGTACATAAATATTCTTGTCTGTTTCTGAAAAATGGTTTAGTAAAGGCTGTGTTCTTGGGAAAAACAAGAGGAACAGGAAACTACACACTGTTTAATTTTTTATATTGTGTCAAGTTTATTTCATATTCAAATAAATATACTAGCTGAAATGCTCAAGGCAAAAACTGAAAATGTGCAAAGAATTTTACCATAAAATGCTCCTTTCAAATATATAGGATGAGTTTTATTAAACTGCCTTGAGATTTTTATCCCTGTAAGGTCAGTAGCTCTGAATACTGACTAGTCTGAACTTTATGAACGGTGAATGAATCGCTGATGAAATGAATTGCCAATTAAATTTAATTTGAAAAAATATCCAAAGAAATTCACAGAATTTTGATCGCTAATTTCTTCTACCTGTCTTCTTCAAACTTTATTCAAGACTGAAGTGGCAAAAAGAATGCTGAACAGAGACATAGCAGTATTTCTTTCATACAGTGGATAGTAGCATAAATTCTAACACACATTATTTCATGTGGTAATAATGGAAAAATATGGTTTAAAAATCTGCCAAAGAGGGAGGAAAGTTTTCTGAAAGGTACAGTGAATCTTTTTATTCCCCTTCCATATTCTCCTACTGAAACACTTGGGCAAATTGGGAACTTGGATGATGACTGAAAGTTGTTTTTAGTTTAAAAATTAGAGGACCCAGGTTCGATCCCCACCATCCACATGGCAGCCGAGAACCATCTGAAACTCCAATTCCAGGAGAACTCCAGTTCCAGGGGAACTGAACACCCTCTTCTGACCTCCGCGGCATTGCATGACACAGGTGCACAAACTTGCATGCAGACAGTACATTCATACACATACAGAAATAAATAAAAAAAATTTTTTAATTATAAATCTCTGTTCTCTTGCTATTCTGTTTCTTCCTTAATTTTTAATTGAGATTTTTTTTGCATTTCATACATGTCTTAATAAAAATTAAACCCATTCCCACATCCACATCTTCCCCCGACCCCCAGTACCCATGCATTCTGCCATACATGTTAAGTCTCATTGGACATTTTTTTCTCAGTCTTTTTTTTTTTAACTTTTGTGATGCAGTTTACTTCTTTGGTCAGTTCTTTTCCCTTTAATTTTATACCATTCCAAAATGTGCATATATAGACTCCACTGATATACCAAAATTTCAAAGTCTGAAAATAAACTATAGATTTAAAGTACATTAAAAGTACATTAAAACATACATCAGCTTGCTATGTACTTTATGAATATAAAGTTATATTTCTTTTCATCTGCATGCAACTTTACTGCTAAAATGTGAATCTTTAAATACCCAAACCAGTCAAAGATACAACCAAAAAAGAAAACTATAGACCTTATATCCTTAATGAATATAGATGCAAACATTCTTTTTTTTAGTATTTTTTATTTTATTTTATTTATTTTTTTATTTTTAAGGGATTCCACAATATAATGACACAGTTGTTTGCAGATAACATTGATGTTACTCAGTTTGTCATACAATTAGGTAATTGGTGCATTTTGCAAGTATCTATGTCCAAATTTTGAACAACCCAAGGTTCCCATAGTCCAGTTGGAGAAGCTTGTATGCACAGGCATGTTGATCAGTTAGGAGTCCAGACTATATTCCTGTAGTCTCACGATTCACCCCTATCTCTCTGCAGCCCTTACAATCTACCACGCCTCCTCTTCCGCAGTTTGTTCCCTGGGCTTTGGGAAAGGGGCACAAGTGGGTGAGAAGAAAACAGTCTAATTTCTTTGGAGTTGTCATTTTGGACTCCGGTCTGTTCAGTTTGTTTCCCTTCACGGATTGACAGCTTTCACAGTGATACCCTTTTCAGTCATACTAACAAAGCTCAAGCTATTGGATGTACAGGCATTTAAGCAGTACCACTTATTGTGTCAAGCTAAGCTGTGAGCATAGACACAGATGCTTGGATGGTATGCTAATCCGCAAACTGTGGTTTCTCTATAAAGGGTGACAAGTTCTTATTGTGGCTTATAACATCGCCTAACCACTAGAGGACATAAGCTTGTGGCATCCGCTGTGAGTTATTCCTCCAAGGAGAGAGCTAATAGCCAAATAGTTTTGGGATATAATATAGACACTTGGCTGCCACTGTTGCACTGTATCTCCAGGCTGTTGAGGTGTAGCTGATATTTTCGGAGGAGTCTTGTTTGTCTCAGGGAGACCAATATTTTGCTGTATTGCTGTAGTGGCCTTTGGTAACGCTCTCTAGCATTTCAGAGGCCAGTTGTACGCTAGCAAGTGACGTCTCATAACATTTTTCATGCTCACACCAGGTCTTCGACAACAGGGACTTACTGCCTTTCTCCTTGCATATATCCCACTTATAGGCAAAAGGCCTTTATAATTTGGGGGGGGCGGGTTTGAATCCCCTAGCCAACATCTCCTAGGCAGAATAATTCATTGCTGATGTCAGAGCTTTCCTGTAGTAATATATTTTGCTTAATTACACAACTTATAAACACTTTACTATTGAATTTGGCTCTAGATAGAGAAATATCCTTTCACAGTTCCTATGCCTATCAATCAGTTAATACGTTATGCCTGTTTTATAGGAAATTACCACTGTAACAATTGGCTCTAGTTTACAGTTAGGGAGTGGTTTCATTACCATCATGTTTTTCTTTTTCCTAAAAAAGGGGAGAGGTAGGAAGGTTTCTCAGCATCTGGAAGGTAAACTTCATTAGGGTCCATTATAAACAGTCAACCCCAATATTATTCAGAGAGATGCTCAGTGTCCGTGACTCAGGCAGTCTGAGGTTCCTCATTCCTTAATGTTCAGATGGGTCAACCTCTCTGCTGGCATTCCCCAGTTCATCCTGCACAGCCATAAGTTGTATGTTTTCAGGCATTTAGATTGGTGATTTTTACCTGTGGGAACATAAAATTCTCCTCCCATTGTTAGTTTCAAGATCAGAAAAATTGAAAATTTATCAATAGGATTGGAACACAGAGTTTTCCATTTGTATCCCAGAAAGGATAGTACCCCACCTCCCACCTCCCCCTTTTTTTTTTTTTTTTAGGTTTTTATGTTTTGACCTATAGATGCCTAAGTTGTATTACACATACCCATAAACAGGAGCCAAGGCATAAGCTTTCATTAAATTTACCCAAACTGTTTCTCATTGACTGTATGCTACTTATTTGGGAAGGAAATTTAAGCTTAGTTCCTTTAAATTGTCCTACAAGTAAAAGAAAGTGTTATAATGTGATGTTGTGTAATTCAGAAAAAATATATAGGCCATTTGTATACCTTAACCCAATACAAATTATAAATAAAACAATTAACATTTTATATTCCCAATTAGTTCAATTGTATTACCATTTCCACCAAAACCTACACCTAAATTTAACTAATCTAAACAATTCACTAAGCCTTAAAATATCCTATACTTGGTGGATAAAGCTTGGGCAGAGTTGAGTACCTGCTAAATAAATTTTACCCAATAAACACTTTGCTCTTTAACGCTATATGACTGGACTATGACTTCTACTTATTTGGGAAGTAAAATTTAAGCTTAATTCCTTTAAATTGTCCTACAAGTAAAAGAAAGTGTTACACTGTGATGTTGTATAATTCAGAAAAATATAGAGACCAACCCAATACAAACTATAAATAAAACAACTAGCATTTTATATTCCCAGTTAGTTCAAATGTCAGTATCTAGCTCCTTTTTTTTTTTTTTAGCACAAGCATCCTTCATATAAAACCAATTTGCAAGCAGTTGTGCCCCAGCCCACACAGCCCAAGGCTCCCACCATCCAGCTGGAGGGGCTTGAATGTTCAATCAAGTTGATCAAATAAGTGTCCAGACTATATTGTCATAGTTTTACCATTCACCCCAATCGCAGCCCCTACATTCTACCACTCCCCCTCTTCCACAGATTGTTCCTTAGGCTTAGAGACGGGGCACAGGTGGATAAGAAGCACAACAGTCTACTTTGTCTGGAGATGTCGTTTTGGACTCGAATCAGTTCTGGCTGTTTCCTTTCGTGGGCTGACTCATTGCCCAGGGATAGGCTTTCAATCCTACTAATGAAGCACAAGTGATTAGATATATACATATTTAAACATTGCTAGTTACTATGGTAGGTTACTTTGGTATAGACACAGATGTTTGGATGGTGTGTTAATCCCTGGATTACTTTTTTTTCCTGAGAAAGATGACAAGGCCTTACTGTGGCATATAAATCTCCTAATCACTAGAGGGTATAAGCTTGTGGCAACATCCGCGAGTTATTCCTCCAAGGAGAGAGCTAATAATCAAATAAATTTGGGATATCCAGACATATGGCTGCCACTGCTGCACAGTATCTCCAAGCAGGTGAGGTATAGCTAATGTTGGTGGAGGAGTCTTGCTTGACTCCAGGAGATCAACATTTGCTTTATTGGTTCAGTGGCCTTTGGTAACACTCTCTGGTATTCCAGAGACCAACTGTATACTTGTAAGTGCGATCTCAATACAATCCTCCCATGGTTACATCAGGTCATTGACATAGATGCAAACATTCTAAAAAAATACATGCAAACCACATACAAGCCCACATCAAAAAGTTCATCCATTATGATCAAGTCAGATTTATTCCAGAGATGCAGTGATGGTTCAATATATGTAAATCAATAAATGTTATAAATCATATAAATAGACTCAAAGACAAAAACCACACAGTCATCTAAATCAACGCAGAAAAGGCCTTTGATAAAATTCAATTTGACTTTATGCTTAAAATCCTAAAGGGAATTGGAGTGGAGGGAACATACTTCAACATAATTAAATTTATACAGAACAAACCCACAGCCAACATTATTCCAAGTGGAGAAAACTTAGAATCATTCCCCCCAAAGTCAGGAACCTGGCAAGGCTGCCTACTATATTCACTCCTTTTCAATATAGTGTTTGAAACTCTTGCTAGATCGATAAGACAAGAGAAGGAAATTAAAGGAGGTCTAATTGGAAAATAAGAGGTCAAACTATCCTTTTTTTGCAGATGACATGATATTATACCTAAGGGATATCAAAAATTCCACCAGAAAACTACCAGAAATGATTAACAGTTTCAGTAAAGTGGCAGGTTACAAAATTAATCTACAAAAATCAGTAGCCTTTCTATATGCCAATAACAAGTAGTTGGAGAAGGAGAACATAGAAACCATTCCCTTCATAATAGCTTAAAAAAAATCTTAGAACAGCTGGGCGTGGTGGCACATGCCTTTAATCCTAGCACTTGGGAGGCAGAGACAGGCGGATCTTTGTGAGTTCAAGGCCAGCCTGGTCTACAAGGTGAGTTCCAGGACAGCTGGGGCTACAGGGAGACCCTGTCTCAAAAAGATAAAAAAAAAAATCTTAGAACAAACCTGACCAGACATTAAACATTTCTACAATGAAATTTTTTAATTTTTTTTATTTATTCTTGTATGTGTATGAATGTACTGTCTGCATGTAGGTTTGTGCACCCGTGTCATGCAGTGCCGAGGAGGTCAGAAGAGGGTGTCGGATTCCCCTGGAACTGGAGTCAAAGATGGTTCTCAGCTGCCACGTGGGTGCTGGGGATCGAACCTGGGTCCTCTGCAAGAGCAGTCAGTGCTCTTAACCACTAGGCCATCTCTCCAGCCCCTACAATGAAATTTTTAAATCTTTGAAGGAGATTGAGGAAGACCTCCCATGCTCATGCACTGGAAGAATTAATATAGTGAGAATGACCATCCTACCCAAAGACACATTTTCATTCAATGGAATCCCAATCAAAATCCCCATGACTTTCTTCACAGAGTTTTGTTGAGAATTTTTTCATCTATATTCATTAAAGATATGGGTCTATAGTTTTGTTTTTTGGTTGTATCTTTGACTGGTTTGGGTATTAGAGTGATGCTGGCTTCATAGAAGGAATTTGGGAGATTTCCCTGTTTCTATCCTTTTGAGTAACTAGAGTAATAATGGTAGTAGGTCCTCTTTAGAATTCTGCCATAAATCCATTTGGGCCTGGGCTATTTTTGGTTGGGAAGTTTTGTATTACTGCTTCAATTTCCTTATATGTTATGGGTCTGTTTAAGTTGTAGACCTCTTCTTGGTTAAGTTTTGGTGATTCCCATGATTTCAGATATCCATCCATTTCTCTTGGGTTTTCAAATTCAATAGAGTAAGTTTTCAAAGTATTCCCATATACTGTTCTGTATCTTTTAGTTATCTGTTGTGATGTTTCCCCTTTCATCCCTAATTTTGTTGATTTGGAGTTGCTCATTCTTTCTTTCTGTTATATTGACTAAAGTCTGTCTTGTTTATCTATTCAAAAACTACCTCTTGGACCAATTGATTCTTTGTACTATTTTCTTTGTTTCTATTTCATTAATCTCCACTCTGATTTTTGTTATTTCTATTTGTCTGTTGGGTTTGGGATTCATTCGTTGTCTCTCAAGTGTTTTAGTTGTAGTATTAGGTTGTTTATCTGTGCTCTTTCTGGTTTTTTTTTTTTTAATGCAGGCACATAGAGCTATAAATTTCCCTCTTAGGACTTCTTTTAAAGTGTCCTTAAAGTGGGGCTGAAGAGATGGCCTAGCGGTTAAGAGTACCGACCGCTCTTACAGAGGATCTGGGTTCGATCCCCAGCACCCACATGGCGGCCAAGAACCGTCTGAAACTCCAATTCCAGGAGAACTCCAGTTCCAGGGGAATCTGACACCCTCTTCTGACCTCTGCGGCATTGCACAACATGGGTGCACACACCTGCATGCAGACAGTACATTCATAAACATACAGAAATAAATAAAATTTAAAATAAATAGATAAATAAATAAATAAATAAATAAATAAATAAATAAATAAATAAAGTATCCTTAAAGTGTCCCAGAGGTTTGGTTTTGTTGTTATTGTCCTTTTTGTTTAATTCCAAGAATGTTTTTATTTCATCCTTAATTTCTCCTTTGACCTATTCATTATTCAGGAGTATGTTGTTTAATCTCCATGAGTTCACGTAGTTACTAGGGCTTCTTCTGGTGTTGATATTAAGCTTTATTGTATTGTGGTCTGATAGAATAACATGGAACTATTTTTTTGTATTTGTTAAGGTCTGATCTGTTCTGCAGTATGTGGTTGATTTTGGAGAAAGTTCCATGGGGTGCTGAATAGAAGGTATATTCTTCGGTTCTTGGATGAAATATTTGTTAGATGTCTGTTAGATCCATTTGTTGTATCATATTGTTTAGTTCAGATGTCTTCCTATTAATTTGGCCTGTCAAATGGACACAGTAAGGTATCAAAGTCCCCTATTATTAGTGTGTTAGGGTTAATCTGTGCCTTAAAGTCTTATAAAATTATGTTTATGTAGTTCATTACACCAGAGTTTGGTGAGTATGTATTTATGATTTTGATATGTTCTTGGTTATTCGTTCCTTTGATAAGAATGCAGTAACCCTCTTCATCTCTTCTTATTAGTTTTAGTTTGAAGTCTATTTTGTCTGATATTAGAATAGCAGCTCCTGCTTGTTTCTTATACCATTTGTTTGGAATATTTTTCCACTCTTTCACCTTAAGATGGTGCCTGTCTTTGAAGGCGAGAGAGGTTTTGTGCAGACAACAAAAAGATGGATTTTGTTTCTTAATCCATTCTACCAGTCTGTTTCTCTTGACTGGGAAGTTCGGTCCATTAATATTTAAAATTATTACTGAGAGATGTATATTGTGTCTCATAATTTTTGTTTCAGTTTGCATTCTTGGTCTAGGTTTGTATTTCCAGAATTATAATTTCATTAATTAGCTTCTGTCACTGCTTGGGTATGGTCATTCCTTTCTTCAGCTCTTTTTATTGCTTCAAGTATTCTCTGAAGGGTTGGTTTTCTGAACATGAATTCTTTCAGCTTATTTATGTAGTGAAAGATTTTTCTCTCTCCTTCAACTATAATAGACATTTTTGCTGGATAAAATATTCCAGGTTGGCATCTATAGTCATTTAAAACTAAGAATACTTTGGTCCAAGCTCTTCTGGCTTTCATCGTTTGCATTGGCAAATCAGCTGTAATTCTGATGGGTTTTCCTTTATATGTGACTTGTTTTTCTCTTGCATCTTTCAGTATTTTTTTCTTTGTCTTTTCATGATGCCTCACATTTCCTGTGCATTCCATTCTGTGTCTATACCAAAGTAACCTACCATAAATAAAAAGTAGCTCATTTATTATGAAGAGAGAGGCAGTAACATGTTACTTTTAAAAATAATTGACTAAGGGGCTAGAGAGTTGGGTCAGCAGTTGAAAGCAAAGGTTGCTCTTCCAGAGGACCTGGGTTTAGTTCCAGATGATAACCATCTATAAGTCCAATTCCAGGTCTCTTCTGGCCTCTGCAAACATGTGGTACACTTCCATGCAACCAAAACACTCATGTACATAAAAATAACAAAAACTAATAAATCAAAAAAAATTAAATAATGACTGATGAAGCAATTCTAGATGTAAGAATAGAACAACAACAGAAAGACTGCATCAGAATATTGACTGTGAATCAGGAGGGGTGGGTGGGTTGGGAGAAGGACACAGGTCTATATTCAATTAATGTATACTTAATTAATGCGAGTTCAACAAGTATCCAATTTTGCCCAAACTCTATCTACAAATTACATGGTATTTTAGGACTTAGTAAAAGTAAAAATGTCTATATTAAACAACACTGGTTTAAAGGTTTTGATAAAAACGGTGATACATCTGAGTTCATTGGAAATATAAATTGTTGTTCATATTTATTTTACTTAAATCTGTATAACAATAACTTTGGGATTAACATAAACAAATGTTCTCTATAATCTTTGTGTTATACAGTATCATCTTGTAACATTCTCTTTTACCTGTAGGATAATTTAACTTAAGGAATTAAGTTTGCTTCCCAAATTAACAACATACAGTCACGCGAAACAGCTTGGATAAATTTAATGAAATTTACACCTTGATTCCTGCCTATAGGTATGTGTACTACAACTGCCTTTTTGAGACTCATGGGTCAAAAAATAAAAACCTAGAATTTAAAAAAGGGGGGAATACAGTTATATATTAAACCTTTTGCCAAAAATTTTTCAATTTAATCTTAAAACTAACTATGGGGAAAAGATTTGTATGTTCCCACAGGTCAAAATGTCACCAACTTAATGGCTGAGAAAGAAAAGACACAGCTTTGCATTGTGTAGGATATACCAGGAAGTGCCAGCAGAAAGTTTGGCCCATCTAAGCATTAAAAGGAGGAAAAACCTCAGACTGCTACAGGCATCAAACCCCTCTGTGGATCCTATTTGTAACAACTGTCTATAATGAGTCCTAATGAACTTTACCTTCTAGGTGCCACAAAGTTTTAATAGGAGAAATTTTCTTACCTCTCCTTCATAGAACAAGGAGGAATATGATGATGATGAGGTCGTTCTCTAACTGTAAATTGGAGCCAACTGTGATAGAGGTAATCTCTTATAAAACCAGTAAAACTGCCTTCTTTAATTGACTAATTGACATAGGAACTGTGAAAAGGATTATTCTCTATTCAAAACCAAATATAATACTAAAGTCTCCTTAAGCTGTGCACTTAAGAAAAACATATTAATACAGGAGAGCTCTGATATCAGCAATGGATTATTCTACCAAGGAGATGTTGGCCAGGGGATCCAAGCACCCCCCAAAAGGTAAAGACTTCTTGCCTGTAAACTGAGATACCTGAAAGAAGAGAGGTGATAAGGCCCTGCTGTCAAAGACCTGATGTAAATATGGGAAAGATGTATTGAGACCACACTTGCTAGTGTAGAGTTGGTCTCTGGAATACCAGATACTAAACCAATAAAGCAAATAGAGGTCTCCTTGAGTCAAGCAAGACTCCTCTGTCAGCACCAGCTACACCTCATCTGCCTGGAAATACTGCGCAGCAGTGGCAGCCATATGTCCGTATATCCCAAATCTAATTGGCTATTAGTTCTCTCCTTGTAGGAATAACCCATGGCTGATACCACAAGCTTACATCCTCTAGCAGTTAGGAAATGTTATAAGCCACAGTAAGACCCTGTCACATTTTACAGGAAAAAATGTAATTCATAGATTAACATACCATCCAAATATCTGTGTCTATACCAAAGTAACCTACCATAACAATTAGTACTGTTTAAATACCTATATATCTAAATGCCTGTGCTTCATTAGTAGAACTGAAAGGTTATTCCTGGACAAACTGTCAGCTCATGAAAGGAATCAGCCAGAATTGACCAGAGTCCAAAACGACAGCTCCAGAGAAAGTAGACTATTTTTCTTCTCATCCACCTGTGCCCCTTTTCTAAGCCTAGGGAACAATCTGCGAAAGAGGGGGAGTGGTAGAATGTAAGGGCTGTGATTGGTGTGAATGGTGAAACTACAGCAATATAGACTGGACACTCATTTGATCAACTTGATTGAACATACAAGCCCTCCAGCAGGATGGTGGGACCCTTGGGCTGTGTGGGTTTGGGCACAACTGCTTGCCAATTGGTTTTACGTGAAGGATGCTTGTACTCATGAATTATTACTTATTGTTAAAAAATGAAAAAAAAATATTTTTTTAAATATTAAAAAAAAAGTAAGATCCTGAGTTCCTTTTTTTGTCATCTCATCTGTCTCATTATCTTGGGCTTCTAGTATTGAGGCATGTGAGGTTATTGAACTGTTCTATTGACATATTTTCTTGTGGGGGTGTGCACACACATTTGTGTGTGTATGAGAGTGTGTGTGTATGTGTGTTTCATTGTTTTGCACATCAATATTTTTCCCTCTACTTTTTATCGTTCCTCCTTTTCCCATCTTTTTGGGTTTGTTGTTATTTTGTTTTGTTTTGTTTGTACATGAATCTTACTGGTGAGTGGTCCTTACTTGGATTTATCTTCCCAATGTCTTTTTTGGTGAAAAAAAAAAAAACAGATAAAATGGTTTGACAGCAGGTGCAGGATTGTGTAGTCACTTGGACCTCCAACAAAGTACAGAGAATGCAGCACTAAAAGGCGCACTGAGGAAAAAAATATCATTCATTCATACATTTTTATTTATTTATTTTTTGTCTTTTCAAGACAGGGTCTCCCTGTTGCCCAGCTGTCCTGGAACTCACTCTGTAGACCAGGCTGGCCTTGAACTCACAAAGTTCTGCCTGCCTCTGCCTCCCAAGTGCTAGGATTAAAGGCACGCGCCATCACGCCCAGCTACTATTTTTTTTTTTTTACTGTGTATGAGTGTACCGTCTGCATGTAGGTTGGTGCACCCATGTCGTGCTATGTCGTGGAGGTCAGAAGAGGGTACTGGATTCCCCTGGAACTGGAGTTAAAGACAGTTCTTAGTGGCCATGTGGGTGCTGGGAATTGAATCCTGTTCCTCTGCAAGAGCAGTCGGAGCTCTTAACCGCTGAGCCATCTCCCCAGCCCCCATTTATACATTTTTAAAGCTAAGAAAATGGGGAAAAAGAGAGTAAGATATAAATGAGAATCAAAGCATGTGGGTTAGAGGAGTGATCAATAATACATAAAATATTACATAGGGGAAGTAGAGGAAGAAAGTGTCATGAAAACGTAGTCAGGAAAGCTAAGCAAGCTAACACTAAAACAAAATAACTAAACAAATTAAAAGGATAAAAATAAGAAATAAAACAAAATGAAGGATATTATAAATATAGTCAGTGTTTTTCTTGGTTTGTATGTATGATCCTTAGTTTTAATTTACAGCCTGCAATCACTTGGCAAGAGAGCCTCCATGAGGGGTTGTTTAGACCAGGATGGCCTGAGGACATGTCTGTGAAGAACTGTCCTCACTGCCTTAACTGATGTGGGAAGAGCCACCTTAGATGGCTGGCACCTTCTGGTAATGACCCAGGTAAAGGAACATAGAAGAAGAATAAATAACTGCTTTTGGCTCTCTTGTCCTTCACGCTTGCTGCCACTAATGAGTTCTTCTTGTTATTAGAACCAGCTTCTTCAGACTTGCAATGTGAACTAAGACCAACAGCTCTAGGAATCTTCCAGGCTGTCCACAGCAGATTGGGACTGCTGAGACATGAACCGAGCAGTTACTGGGTTCTCAGCCTCATTAACTGAGCAGCTACTAGGTTCTCAGCCTGCCTGGTATGAAAGTCATTGTTGGATTCTCCACCTGTATCATGTAAGCAAATCTAATAAATTGTCCTTTAATATCTGTTCATTCTATTGCTTCTGTTCTAGAAAACTCTAATACAGGATGGAGCTAGTTTCCCCTTCCTTTTGTAGCTGCCTCTGCGAGTGGGAAATGACTACTAGCTTCAGTAATTCAAGTAAGTTGAGTAGGTCTTTCCTGCTGAGAAGGACTTCTCTGTAGAACTCAGCTTTCTGTTAGAATCTGACAGTCTGAGACCCCTTCAGCTCTGCCTGCTGGATCAACTGCTCTAACATTTGAGGGCTCATTATGAGGATCTGAGGGGTGTAGAAGGCCTATCTGCTTATCTTTGCCATTCCCACTGAGTCGCAGAAAACAACTGCCTGTAACTTTGGTTCCAGGGAATCCAACACCCTCTTCTCGATTTCACAAGCACTGCACAATTGGTGCTCTTACAAACATACAGGCAAACCCTCAGACACATAAAATAAAAATAAAATTAAAAATACTTTAATATCTACTGTGCAATAGACTCCTAAATTCCAGTCCTAGGCAGGCTAAAACAGGAGGATCAGAGATTTGAAACCTGCTGGGACTAAACAGTAAGACCCTGTCTCAAAACAAACAAATCTATTAAGCACCACATGCGACTCGCCTGAGGAAACTGTAGTAGTGGACAGTTGCAAATCTAAATCACACCTCTGCTCTCAGCAATGATATTTAAAAGAGGAGGCAAGTCAGGAAGCACATAAACAGGTATCGCATGTGCTGCAAGAACAATAATGTGGGAGAACAATGACATGGGACAAGGATGCGCAGTGCTGAGAGGAGGAGGATGGATCTGCAAAGGTAGATGTCCCGGCGAGCATCACACCAGCAGTGGGAAGCACTCCAGCTAGAATGTGCTTGGAAAGCATTAGAAACAGGAGAGGACAAACGACTGGGCCAGTGTGACAATAAGGATCGTGGTGGCGAGCAACTTTGGGAAGCGACTAGCAACAGTCATGACCAGCTTCATAGATCATGATTAAAGCAATTTCATTGTGTTAGAGAATGCAGCCTGAGATGAATGCAAAGGTAGCATTCTGACTGCTCCATGAAGAGTCTACCGTGTATCCAGGGTAGAAATGGGCGAACGGCAACCTACGAGTAAATGCTGTCACTCAAGTCTATGGAAATACAGAGAGTGGAGTCATCAAGATGACTCAAAAGTTTGTGGTTTCAGCAGCTGGAAGAGTGTAAATGACATTTTCTAAAATAAGGAGACCCGGGGGGGGCGTGTCAAGTTTGGGGAGAAGGACTTTTTTGTACTTGTTATCTTAAGATGATATGTTAGTTTAGTATTTCTACTCTAGAAAATTGCCATAAAATTTACTATCTGAGCAAGTCAAATTGATTATGTTGCAGTTTTCCAGGTCACTGTTAGTCTCACTGGACTAAAATAAAAGTGAATATGGCCAGGTGCACGCCTTTAATCCCAGCACTCAGGAGGCAGAGGCAGGCGGATATCTGTGAGTTCAAGGCCAGCCTGGTCTACAGAGCAAGCTCCAGGCCAGCTGTGACTAAGGGAGAACCTATCTCAAAAAGAAAAAACAAAAACAAAAAAAAGTGAGTATGGGTCTTCCTTCTTGAATGTATAGTAGAAAATGTTTTCTTGCCTTTTCCAACTGTCAAAGGCTTATTCAACCTTTTCTTTTTTATTTTTTTATTATTTTTTTTATTTCTGTATGTATGAATGTACCGTCTGCATGCAGGTCTGTGCACCCGTGTCATGCAATGCCGCGGAGGTCAGAAGAGGGTGTCGCATGCCCCTGGAACTGGAGTTCTCCTGGAATTGGAGTTTCAGACGGTTCTCAGCTGTCATGTGGGTGCTGGGGATCGAACCCGAGTCCTCTGTAAGAGTTGGCGCTCTTAGCCGCTAGGCCATCTCTCCAGCCCTCAACCTTTTCTTTTAAATCTATGCTCCCTTCCTCCATCTTCAAATGGAACCCAGGCGGACAAAGTCCTCCTTTTGCATCACATTAACTCTTTCCCCCTCCATCCTCTACTTTTTCTGATCATTTATGAAGACATTGATTTACCGAGATAATCCAGAATGCTACCTCAGCTTCAAGCTAACTAGCACCCCTAATGGAGGCTATATAATCTCGTTGATTTTAGAAAGTAGAAAGTGTGTGTTTTGTGAGGAACATTGCTCTGCCTAGCATGGATATGTATCTGACAAGCAACTGTGCCTGTACTATGACAAAGATACCTTTTCTTTCCTTCAGAAAATATATATAAAGAACACAATGGAAAATTAAGTAACAATAAGTCTTGCTGGTCTATAAGGATGAAGAATTTCCAACTCAGTGCTCTACATAAATTTCAGTAAAACATTTAAAAATAGATAACTTATTACTTTCAAATTTGCAGACATAGTAGTTCAAATGTAGTATTGGTCTTCAGATTATGTGCTAATTTTTGTTTATTCAGTTAAGCTTTCTAAAATGATATTTTTGATGGAAAAGTACTGTAAATCACCTAACTAGTGATGTTAGTTCTTTTTTATTTGGGGGGGGGAGGAGGGACAGGGTCTCCCTATAGCCCCAGCTGGCCTGGAACTCACTCTGTAGACCAGGCTGGCCTTGAACTCAGAGAGATCCACCTGCCTCTACATCTCAAGTGCTAGGATTAAGCACCACCACACCTGGCTTAAAGATGGTCCTTAGCCGCCATGTGGATGCTGGGAATCAAACCCAGGTCCTCTACAGAGCAGTCAGTGCTCTTAACCACCAAGCCATCTCTCTAGCCTTACTTTAGTTCTTATACCATAAAGCTGAAAGCACTTTTATGTAATACCTTAAAACTGCTACTTACATTCAAGTAGAAATAAATTATTAAAAATCCACCAAAAATAAAATTAAAGTGGTTTTATTCTTACCGAACTATCGCTAACATTTGAGTATAAGATTTGTCATTTTTACACATATACATAAATAACTGAGTTATTTTTACACACAGACCCACATACGCTTATGTATGTTTAATGTACATTCAATTTTAAAGTTGTTTACTAATATGCTATAAGTACTACTTTATACCCCTAATATTCTCTGTATCACATCTAATATCATGGTATTCTACTGAATCTTAATTTACTAAGTGATCCTTCTTATTCATTCGAATTTCCCATTTTAATCTAAATATTACAGACATGACCAAGCATGTTTTAAAAATCACTACATACACCCAGAGATTGGCTATTGATATAAATCCCTGAAAGGAAAATAGTTGAGATAAATTATATTCACATTTCTTAATATAAATATCATTTTTCATATTTCCATCATGAAATGAATCAGCTTAGTCTTTTCAAAACTAGTATCCCACTGAATTTAATAAAATCTTTATTTAAGATTCAGCAGCAGCCGGGAGTGGTGGCTCACGTCTTTAATCCTAGCACTTGGGAGGCAGAGGCAAGTGGATCTTTGTGAGTTCAAGACCAGCCTGGTCTACAGAGTGAGTTCCAGGCCAGCTAGGGCTATAGGGAGACCCTGTCTCAAAAAGACAAAAAAAAAAGATTCAGCAGCAACAACTTCTCATACAAAAGTGTCAAATAATAACATATATTCTTTGAATATCAAACTGTGAAAGTTACTAGTCTGTAAGGACTACCATTCATTTCAGGGGAGAAATCTTGAGTGCCCTTCTATCTTATCCACAAATGTGAAACATCATCATACTCACACTGAGAAGAAATATTGTTATTGTCCCCTTCTGATACCAGTATAATAAAAAGGTGAAATACAGAATAGAATAACAGTCATAAAATGGCACTTAGAAAGTGCCTTCTGTGCATTACTATAATTCTATTTTATATCTTGATCCTTACAATACAACCATGAATCAGGGATGTAAAGCCAAGATTTAAAAAGGCAGTGCTTTGATCTGCTCAGAAAGTAGCAGAGCTGCATGGGATCCAAGAATTTCGTCCAGCCGGGCATGGTGGTGCACGCCTTTAATCCCAGTACTCAGGAGGCAGAAGTAGAGGGATCTCTGTGAATTCAAGGCCAACCTGGCCTACAGAGTGAGTTCCAGGCCAGCTGGGGCTACAGGGAGACCTTGTCTCACACACACACACACACACACACACACACACACACACACACACACACACATAGAATCAGGTCCATATGACATTAGAGTCTGTTCTCCTGAAGTAAAATTCTGTGCTTTCTTGACTTCTTCCTACAACTCTTCGTGGCATTAGCCATGGCAGTATCATCCATTCCTTCATTCATTTACTCAGATTACTTAGTATTATACTTGTCACATGGCAGGCTTTCTGCTAGTTATTTGTGAAGCTGTGGTAACCACAACTGAGCTACTGACCTCATGGAGAGTACAACCACTTAGAGATGGCAATTATTTAACTACTAGAGTGCACCAAGTTGTGGCTGTGGAATTACAGAATACTACATAATTGTGTCCTCTGTAATCCCAGTGATTCAAACTCATCTGTGTTGCCCTTGTTACATTAACAAATATTTGTGCATTTGTCAGTTGCCCTCTAAAGATTATAAGGTTCCTGATAACAGGCATCTTATTTTTGTGCACCTAGTCACATAGTGAGCAAATAATAAATATTTTGTGAATAATTACTTGATTATAACTAGTCCCTAAGTAAGCAACTTTTGAGTCCCTGTTCTGTCGCTGCCTATGATTAACTACTTTTAATGTAAGATTGTTAATTATATGATTTAAACTAATCAGCCTAATTTCTTGGAATTAAAAATAATACAGTTCAGTCATTCTCTCATTCAGCAAAATATTTTGTTCACTTACCCTACACAAAAATACTACTTTATGTAGGACAGAAAGGACAAAACTAAATTAAGCGTTGAGCTCACCATCACAATTTGGTATGTAGTAGAAATGAAAGATAAAATTTTTTTGGTATTTTTTGAGACAGGATCTCCCTTTAGTCCCAGCTGGCTTGGAGCTCACTATGTAGACTAGGCTGGCCTTGAACTCACAGAGATCCACCTGCTCCTGTCTCCCAAGTGCTGGGATTAAAGTCTACACACCCACACCCACCCAGCTTGTTAATAACTTTTAATCTTTAAATTTATAACAAAATATATAGGTGACCATTCAGGAACGCACATTTTGTATTGTATGGTAACAGTATGTCTCTCTCTCTCTCTCTCTCTCTCTCTCTCTCTCTCTCTCTCTCTCCTCCCTCCCTTCCTCCCTCCCTGTGTGTGTTTGTCTGTGTGTGTGTGTGTGCATGGTGTTACTACACCACATTTACAGTTAATATATGAATAATACAGCTTAACTCTTAACTTTAGATTGTGAGAGTGAGTCCAAACTCAGAGGACACCCATTCCCCCTGATGTCACTTGGAATTGTGCTGTGGAACCTTACTGATGAAACTGTGCCCTCCAGTCAAGCCTCACCCATAATTTTATTCAAAACAGTTTCTCCAGCTTCAATTGGGGAAGTACAGGCTACAATCCACCCTTATCAAACAATGTTGTCTTTTCATCCCCACTTCTCATATACACAATATCAAGCATCCTTTCTCAGTCTTCATGTATTTAATGAAGATGAGCATGCTGCCTTTCAGCACTCTGATGTGTTAATTCTCAAGCATACTCGCATTCATTCCCTATCTTGGGGTGGAATATCAAATTGGAGCGTCCCAGGAAACAAGAGCAGGTGCGCACATCATAAAAGCACATGGTTCAGTGAGTTTGCCAAGCTTAATCAAAAGTCTTGATTCTGTCCATTTTATAAAAGTCATTCATGAGTGTGTGTGTGTGTGTGTGTGTGTGTGTGTGTGCTTGTGTGTATGCAAAGAGTTCTGTATGCATCCTCCAAAGGAGTGACTAAGTTGGAAGAAATGGGGGGAGTGACTCATCCTGGGTATCCACATTTCCCTTTCAGTCCTTTCTAAGGCAGATGTTTTCGAAGTAATTGCTAGAGCATGAAATGAACCTTTATGTTACAAAGATCTGTCAAAACACAGAAGACATCAAGTCTGCAAGTTCAGTAAGATAGCTAAGCCCACTGCTATGGAGAGGTTCTGCCTGAACAGCTTCAAAGAGGATGGCTGCATTGATATTCGGGTGGCACAGACATTAGACCTGAGCAAGATAATCCATGACTGAGCTCTAAGAATAGAATCTCACTGGCTTACTCTTCCAAGATGATTTAAGTGGAGACTGGGAATGAAACAGCAGCAATAGAAAGATGAAGAACCAAATGCATAGCAATAGCACTGGCCACCAAGGGATGACAAGCTCAACCCAAAAGATGCCAGGATTCATCCCATGCAGGAAATTGGTAACTGCCACAATGGCTATGTATGTGTATTTGTCTCAAAATGATGAAGAACTGATCTTGCAGACCTTTAGTCTGCAACATATCAAAATATAAGTTATCTGTGGTAAGTTGAAAATACATTTTCCAGTTACTACATTAAGGCAAGGGTATTCTTGCTCTACTCAGTGTCATACTTCTAAGTATAGGGCTCACATATTATATGTTATTGGTTTGGTACTAGAAACTGAACTTAGCTTCAGGGTTTTTGTTTGTTTGTTTGTTTGTTTCTTTTTTTATATACAAGATTACATTACAAATCAAATCTAGACCTGTGTCCTCCTCCCTACCCCCCTACCCCACCAGAGCTCATGCATTGTGCCAAACACGTTTTTCTTGTTTTTTCCAATCATGTTTTTTCATCTTTTTATCAGTCTCTCTCAAAATTCTCCATGCAAAATTTGACTGTTTAGAGCAGAAGTTCACCATTTCAGTCAGTTTTTTGACGCACTCTTTCCTGCTGTTCTTGTTGTTGTTGTTGTTGTTGTTATTGTTGTTGCTGCTGTTTTTTTGTTCTTGCCAATATGCATCAATCCCAAATACTTGGACAAAAGCTCAAGGAGCCCTGCACAAGAAATACTTACAACTAGGAAATTGGCACTACCATCCACAGATGAGGGATACCATTCATCGTTTGTTTTTCTGGGACTGTGTTACTTCACTTACCATAATATCTTCTAATTCTATCCATTTTCCTGCAAATTTCATGATGTCATCTTTCTTTACTGCTGCATAGAACTCCATTGTATAGATGTACCACATTTTCTCTATCTAATCTTCAGTTAAGGAGCATTTGGGTTGGTTCCAACTCTTTGCTATTGTGAGGAGAGCTGCAATAAACATGGCTGTGTTGGGGCTGGAGAGATGGCCTAGCGGTTGAGAGCGCCGACCGCTCTTGCAGAGGACCCGGGTTCGATCCCCAGCACCCACATGGCGGCCGAGAACCGTCTGAAACTCCAATTCCAGGAGAACTCCAGTTCCAGGGGAATCTGACACCCTCCTCTGACCTCCGTGGCATTGCACGACACGGGTGCGCAAACTTGCATGCAGACAGTACATTCATACACATACAGAAATAAATAAAATTTAAAAAAAAATATTAAAAAAAATGGCTGTGCATGTATCTCTGCAGTAACTTGAGTCTTGAGGGTATATACCCAGGAGTGGTATGACTGGGTCAGGTGGTAAGCTCATTTTGAGTCTTCCAAGGGTTCTCCACACTGCTTTCCATAGTGGCTGTACCAGTTTACTACTCACCACCAGCAGTGGATGAGTTTCCCCACAACCTCTCCAGCACTTGGTATCATTTGTATTCTTGATTCTAGCCAGTATTATCAGAGTAAGATGATATCATAAAGTGGTTTTAATTTGCATTCCCTTAATTACTAGTGATGTTGAACATTTTTTAAGATGTTTCTCAGCCATCTCTAATTCCTCACTTGTAAAGACTCTGTTCAGCTCTTTGCTCCATCTATTGAGTGGGTCATTTGTTTTCTTTCTTCTTTGTTTTTTGAGTAATTTATATATTCTGGAAATCAATGCTTTGTCAGATGTATCTGTGGTGAAGGTTTCTTCCCACTCTGTGGGTTTTCTCTTCACTCACTTCCTTGATTGTTTCTTTTGATGTACAGAAGCTTTTGAGTTTAATGAGGTCCCATTTGTCAATTGTTGACCTTAATTTTTGTGCAGGTGCCATCTGATTTAGGAAGTCTTTTCCTATGCCTATGTCTTGCAGGCTGCTGCCAGCTTCTTCTTGTATCACGTTCAGAGTTTTGAGTTTCACGTTGAGGTCTTTGCTCCATCTGGAGTTGACTTTTGTACAGGGCGAGATGTAGGGGTTTAACTTTATTCTTCTACAAATGGTGGTCCAGTTTTGCCAACACCACTTGCTGAAGATGCTGTCTTTCCTCCATTGTCTCTTCTTGGCCCCCTTGTCAAATGTGAGGTGCCTGAAATTGCATGTGCTCAAGTTTGGATCTTCAGTGTTGTTCCATTGGTCAACAGGTCTGTTTTTGTGACAGTACCAGGCTGTTTTATGACTATAGCCCTGTAGTTTGAAATCTGGTATAGAGTTCCCCCCTGTATTGCTTTTTGCTCAGGGTTGCTTTGGCTATTCGGGGTCTTTTGTTTTTCTATATGAAAGTAAGGACTTTTTTTCTTTATTTGTTTATTTTTAAGGGATTCTACAATATAAGATCACAGTTGTTTTCAGATCACATTGACATTGCTCAGTTTGCCATACAATTAGGTAATTGGTGCTAGCACCCACAGATGAGGGATTCCATTCGTCATTTGTTTTTCTGGGACTGTTATTTCACTCAGCATGATGTCCAACCATTTACCTGCAAAGTTCATGATGTCATCTTTCTTTTTTTTTTTTAATTTATTTTTATTGATGCTTTGTGTATTTCATACATCATTTTCCAATTCAGTTCAGGCATATATCCCCTTCCCTTCCCCCCGACCCCACCCCTACCCATCGCAGATCGNACTCAAAATTCTTAGTTTCTTGTTTTCATACTAGACTATGAAAACCGGATATTCTCATGGTTTACCAGCAAAACTGACATTTGTTAAGGGTTCTGACTAAATCAAGATCTTAAATTACATTTGCTTCATACCAATATTTTGATTTAGCCAGAACAAAACACCTAATAGCTATATAATCTTTAAATATTTTGTCTATAGACGAGGTAGTCTAAGGTAGTAAAAAATTATCTCTAGGTGTGTCTATGAGGATAATTTTGGAAAATATTAGGATTCAAACCAGTGGATTTAATAAACATTGCTTTCATAATATAGGTGGAAAGAATCAAAATTCTTTGAGAACCTTCATTTTAAAAAATAGGCAAATTTTGCCTCTCTCCTGGACCTCTGACATCTGTCTTGTCTCCCCTCAATATCAGAATTCTCAGTTCTAAGGGATCTGGGCTTGCCCTGGAACTAAATCTACAACTTTCCTCCAAGTCAGCCTCTGTAATTACTTCAGCCAGTCTCTCACAATACAGCTGCTTCTTTGTATCGATAGCGCCTCCTGACTCTGTTTCTCTCTAGAACCATGATGCAGCTTTCCAATCTTTCCTCACTTTAGCAGCACCTTCCCCATGAAAGAAAGACATTTTCTGCTCTATTTCTAATTTTACTTTAACAAAATATTTCATTCAATAAATAATACTTTAAGCGATAATTTTTTCAGATTGTATTTTAAGTCAGTATTTTAAGTGTTAAAAGTATATTGATATTTTCAAAACAGATGATTATTCATAAGCACTTATTTAATTCCTACTATATGTCAGAGATGGTAGGTATTACGCAAAAAAAAACTATAGCAAATAAAAAATATTCTTATCCTAGAAGAATAATTAATACATGAATGGAGTAAAACTGAGTGACCAAGTAACTCATTAACGGTTCAGCACTATGGAAACACACATGTGGCTAATTTTGATTGACAACTTGGCAGGGTCTACAATCACCTATGTGACAAACCTCTGGGCACATCTGTGAGGGATTTTTCTAAATTGGGTTAATTAAAGCCAGAAGACACATCCTTTATAAATGTGAATAGACAGATCCACTCATTGAGTTGATTCTGGGACTGAACAAAAAAGTGAAAACTAGCTGAGCACCAACTTCAGAGCTCTGTCTGCTTCTTGACTGCAGATGCCATGTGACCAGATCCTTCATGAGCCTGCCGCCATGCCTTCCCTGCTGTGATGGACTGCATCCTCAAACTGTGAGCCAAAATAAACTCTTCCTTTCTTTAGTTGCTTTTGTCAGATATTTTATCACGGCAATGAGAAAAGTAACTCATATGACACAGAAAAGAATGATGAACAGGGAAGAGTTGCTTAAGGTGGACTGGGGAGTACGATGATTTTTCACCTGAGTGGGCTACTCTTAATCTGAGTCTGAAAGACTGAATAGATCCTGTACGAGAATGGAAATGACATTTCCCTGACTGAACAGAGCAGATGTGCTAGCAAAAGATGAAAGATGGCAACTGAACAGAAACAAAATTCCATGGAGGAACTAAAGGGCAAAGCTCTACCAGGATACGATTAGGCATTCTTTGGTAGGATAGATACATCTTTAGAAGTTATTGCAGTAGATCCGGTTTGAGATTTGGATCATCTGGGGGCTGGAGAGGTGGCTCAGGAATTAAGAGCACCAGCTGCTCTTGCAGAGGACCTGGTTCTGCCCACATGGCAGCTAACATCTATTCACAATTCCAGTCTCAGGGGACCTAATGTCCTCTTCTGGCCTCTGCATGCATTACACAGCATGTTGCACTTACATACATGTAGGCGATACACTCATGCACATAAAAATAAAATTTTTAAATATTTAGATATTCTGAAGTAAAACATTGGCAAAGAAAAAAAAATTTTTTTTGGTCTTTTCGACACAGGGTCTCCCTATAGCCCCAGCTGTCCTGGAACTCACTCTGTAGACCAGGATGGCCTTGAACTCACAAAGATCCACCTACCTCTGCCTCCCAAGTGCTAGGATTAAAGGCATGCACCACCACGCCTGGCTGGTTTGTCTTTTTTTAGTTTAGGGAAATTTTCATCTATTATTCTGTTGAAGATCTGATCAATACCATTCTCTTGGGGTTCTTCTCCTTCCTCTATTCCTATGATTCAGAGGTTTGATCTTTTCATAATGTCCCACAGTTCCTGGTTGTTCTTTTGTGTATTTTTAAATGTTTCATAATCTTTACTTGAGGTTTTTAGTTGTTCTGTGTTATATTCCAGGTCTTCAGTTTTAATAATTATTCTGTTTGACTAATAAATACCTTACATATTTATTCTACCAACTTGAACTTGTTATATACTTACCCCAAATTTCCCATAGTGTTGGGATAATTAATTGTACTTAGGAAACATTTTAATTGAATTGAACCCAAATTAAATATAAATGCCAAAAACTAACTAAGGGGGGGTAGGAAAATTCTAAGTTTAAGTTCTAGATCTTTCATTTAGGTTTTGTGTGACCCTAAGTATATTATTTTATTTTTCTCAGTCACAATTTTCCCAACTACTATAGTTGCTATGAGATTAAGTATGATATGACAACCTATAAAATATTTAGAATAGAATAAAATATATCCTCAACAAGTGTTAGTTATTATCAGTAGGAGACATTTCAAGTCTTGATGATTCTTTTTTTATTATTTTTATAGTACACTTTTTAAATTAATTTTATTTTATGTGTTTGATTGTATTGCCTATATGTGTGCAACGCCCTTGGAACTGGAGTCACAGGTGGTTGTTAGCAGCCGTGTGAGTGCTGGGATTGAACTCAGGTCCTCTGCAAGAGCAACTAGTGCTCTTAACCCTTGAGCCATCTCTCCAGCCCCTTGCTGATTCTTAAGATGAATGCAAAAATGACAGCTTTATAGGGTATAGTACCTGATAGATAGATAGATAGATAGATAGATAGATAGATAGATAGATAGATAGATAGATAGATATAGATACACACACACACACACACAAACACACACACAGTACCCAGTATCCCTCCCTTAAAATACAATTTCCGAAAATGGAAGAGCACATCTATGACAACCCAAAGGTAGGAATTGAAATCTTGATTAATGACTACTAAAACTAGGAAATTTCTTTCAAAAGGTATTAAAAACAAGATTTTTTTTAAAGACTAATCAGATCCGGTTTGCATTTCAGCAGACTGTGTTATAAACCAAATCTGTTTTACTGTTTCATTTACATGACAGATGGTGTGACAACTTATTGAGCTGATAAATTGTTCTCAGTGATTTAATCACAGTGCAATCATCTTACTGTATTTCTGTTCCCCCTAATTCAAAACAGATTCAAAGTTTTGCCCAGATGTTTTCCTGGTGTGTCGTGCCACTCAGCCACAGCAATGGGCTGTCCTCTTCATACTGCCCAGGTGAGACTCTTAGAGACAACAGCTTGCTTATATCACAAGCCACATCTGTCATGCCATGATTTGTGTTTCTCTCCAGGTTAATAATATCTAATGCAAGCACCAGGTCTCCTTTCCTTAAAAGCAAGGAGTCACAATGTCAATTTAGAAAGAAGTTCGTTAAAGATCAAAACCAGGCCTATGACAGTGACATGTGAGTTCATGAACTGGGAATGACAGCGTCAAATCTCTCCTAAATGAGAAAACAATGATGACTGCAGAGCAGAGAGGGAACATGGTGTCTCACCAACCCCTATCAGAGGGTCGGGTTTACAAGCTTTATACAATGGAAGTTTCTTTACATAGTTCTGTACAGAATATTAGTGAAAGAAAGAACAGCTAAGATGTGAAACTCTCACATAAACATACAATTTCAGAGATGTGACACAAATGCATGACTTTCCATATCAACTTTTTTATTTAGTTTTCTTTTTATTTTATGTGTATGAGTATATTGCCTACATGTATGTAAGTGCACCCATGTCACACAATGTCAGCAGAGGTCAGAAGAGGGCACTGGATCCACTGCAACTGGAGTTACAGATGGTTGCTAGCCACCATGTGGGTGCTGGGAATTGAACCTGGGTCCTCTGCAAAAGCAACTAGTGCTCTTAACTTCTGAGCCAACTCTCCAGTCCCCCATATCAACTTTGAAGAAAGGATGTTTGCTCTGGGTAGTCTGGATATTTGAAACTTTATTGAGATAACTAGTAAGGAAGGAGTTAAAAGCTTAAATTCAATTTGGTAAGTTAATAATTACTATAGTCTTATTGAAAGTCTTTAAGAAACATTACTATTTAGAAGTCTTAATAATGTAATATTATATAGTATTTTTACTACATATATACCAGGCAGTCTAATGTAATATTCATTGAAAAGCATGGTAGAACTTTTCACTAATTAATTTATCAATAGTATATACTGGTTGTACAGTTATTTTATACCTTATATACTTCTGTTCCACAATCCCATGTTGTTCTCAGAATGCTAAGAAGTAGCTATAAGCATCAACTTAAGGCCCTTAGAGATGCTAAGCAGTTTACAAGCTTTTGTTGCTAATAGGTAATAGAAGTAGTTTCAAGTCCCTACCTGGATCTTACCTTTGCCTTTGTTACTGGCTACTTCTTTTAAGTTAATTTTTATTGAGCACATTTCATTCAACATTTCTTTTTAGTGTGTGTTTTGTTTTTGTCTTGTCGAGACAGGCTCTCCCTGTAGCCCCAGCTGTCCTGGAACTCATTCTGTAGACCAGGCTGGCCTTGAACTCACAAAGATCCACCTGCCTCTGCCTCCCAAGTGCTAAGATTAAAGGCGTGCGCCACCACGCCTGGCTTCATGCAACATTTCTTAATCAAATTTAGACTCACTCCCCCATCCATGCCCACCCCTCATGCCCCCTACCCCCCACCAGAGCTCATGGATTCTGCCATACATGTTAAGTCCTGTCTTGCATCTTTTTCTCAGTCTTATATAACCTGTTCGATGCACAAGTTTACTGCTTTGGTCAGTTCTTTGAACAGGTTTTTCTCTCTCTTTTTGTGTTCCCTTTAATTTTACATTATTTCAAAATATGCATATATACACTCCACACATAAATCAAAATAACAAAGTCTGAAAATGAACTATAGGTTAATTCCAAAATACATTTAGGGATTCACATTTTAACAGTAAAGTTGTATGCAGGTAATGACTCCAAAACCTTTGCTAGCCGGGTATGGTGGCGAACACCTTTAATCCTAGCACTTGGGAGGCAGAGTCAGGTAGATCTCTGTGAGTTCAAGGCCAGCCTGGTCTACAAAGTGAGTTCCAGTCCAGATGAGACTAAAGGGAGAGAAAGAAAGAAAGAAAGAAAGAAAGAAAGGAAGGAAGGAAGGAAGGAAGGAAGGAAGGAAGGAAGGAAGAAAGGAAGAAAGGAAGAAAGGAAGGAAACCTTTGCCTTAGCATTTAACCTCATTAATAGGGAGGTTTGGGGAAATCCCTAAGCTTTCTTAGGCTCAGCTCCCTCCTTTGAATAATTGTAATCATCGTTCGATATACTATATGGGGCTGTGGTAGCATTAAATAAAGTAAAATATAAAATTACATAGAACACTAACTGAGGTAGAAGTTGTTTTGGTTGAGTCAAGCCTGAGTATGCTTCTCAGCTTGTTTTTTGTTTGGTTGGTTGGGTTTTTTTGGTTGTGTGGGTAGGTTATTTTGCTTGTTTGTTTGTTTGTTTGTTTGTTTTTGTTAATTAGGAGTTTCAGCCAAATAACAGAATATAACTATTATTTTTCCTCAGGATTTCAATAATATATACTCCAGTTTTTAATTATTTTAACTCGGCGTTCCCTGTTTGTCTGGTCCTCTTTCTATCCAAGCCCAGATCTTTGCATTATTCAGAGGATTTTCTCCCTGACTTTCTCTCTTCCAGTGCCTGCCATCCAAGCAGACTTCATACAAGAAAGGTTTAAATTAAAAGCTTATTAAACTTACCTTTTAATGAATGATAATATATCCATGACAAAATACATAGGAAATGTAATCTCTACTAAAGAATTTAGTGTTTATTAATGGGAACATTTTCAAATCAAACAGCTAAATATAAAAGCAGTATGAAAAATTATTCTCTTAGATCTCC
The DNA here is from genome assembly GCA_009823505.1 of Rhizomys pruinosus. Taxonomy (NCBI): domain Eukaryota; kingdom Metazoa; phylum Chordata; class Mammalia; order Rodentia; family Spalacidae; genus Rhizomys; species Rhizomys pruinosus. Next base: position 1,271,225 of record VZQC01010507.1, read on the forward strand.
ATTAGTTTTCTCCTAAAGTACAAACTTGATCTTCCTGTGATATCAGTAAACATTTTCTTATCTAAGAATAAAGGGGACCAGTTGTATCAATAACCGAATAAGTGGTACACTTAGAGAAATCTTGAAGAGTTCCCATGTCAGAATCATTTCCTTTGTGACTGGGAACATTCAGAATGGGAAGTCTGTTGTAATTTTAGATCTTTATTATAGCTGTATTTATGGGAAAGCCTATCTGGTTTAGTAGAACTAGAATGATATAATCTTGCGGATAATTTCATGCCTGTCACTTGAACATACTTTGCTTTAAATCTGATTAAATCAGCCACGATTTTTAAAAATTGTTAGACTGTAGGTTACAATTGTAAGTTGTTAGAATGTAGTTTATAATAATAAAGTTGCTTAGAGTATAATTAGTGAACTATTCTTTTCTATCATAACCACGTATACAAGCAAACAAATTCAATGATCTCTTGTATTAAACTCTGCCAAACTATGTTGATGTTTATTCACATTGACTCATTAAATGCTAGATGTAAAATCCCTACTACTACAACTTTTTTCCTTTAGAAAGAAAAACTGCATTAACTACTTTCTATTTAAAGACATAAAGAAAGAAAAGCAAATTTATGTGATGATTTTATAATGAAGGGTAACTCATGGGGTAACACTAGCACTAAAGTTAATGTGCAATCTCATTCTATGAGGTCCTGGGCAAGTACTAAAGATGAGCCATGGGCTATTATTGAGCTTTCTCATGACCAAAGCAAGAAATACATATTAGTATTCATTTTCTACATTCAGTGTCCTGCTGGGATGGCTGCTAGGGTGTACTAGATGTTTCTCAAGTATTATAATCTTCTAAAGAAATGTGTAACATAAATGCCATTGTATCAAAGCCCAAGTTATTTAAGAGAATTGCATCTTTTTCTGACATTAAAACCTGAGTAAAAGTTCTATGTCTCATTGTGAAACAAATCTCATTAATTTCAACAGTAATTTTTACTATTGTCCACTTACAAACAATCACAATGAATCAATCAAGCAGTTGTTAAAATGATATTGAATACAAAATGAAAAGAATCTAAGAAAAAAATACTTAAGCAACCTGCAAAACTCAGAGAAGTTCGTGGCCAGTTAATATTTATTGAAAATTGCTAAGTTGATTAGTAGAACTGATTGACATTTCAGGCAAAGAGGAGACATAAATACTAACATGCATTGATGGGGAGACAAGGAATGTTCAGGAGTTCTAAGAAGTTCAAGTTTATGGTTATACGAATTTTGTGCTAAGCTGGACCCACTGGCAAATGCCTGCAATTCCAGTCATCAGGAGGCAGAAACAGGAGTATCCCCCACAAGTTCAAGGCCAGCCTGGTCTACAAAGTAAGTTCCAGGCCAGCTGGGGCCTCTAGCAAAACTCTGTTACAAAAACAGTTCAACAAATGTAATTAAATGAGGTAAGCAATAAGGCTGCCAATAATGAGCCGAGGACATCATGCAAAAAGAGGTAAGTTGGTTTTCTAAGAATATGGAACCACTGAAGAGTAAAAGCCTTGAAAATTTGAAAGATAAAGACAACATTGGAAAAGTTGAAGAAAGATAACAGTCTAAAAGAAAGGAAGAGAACTAATGTAATAACCAGGGTGAGAGGAGATTATATGGAGCTTGGTCTGTGACAGCTATAATAAACCAAGGCAGATAAGAACAGATCTCAGAGACATTGAGAACCCCATCTAGTCATGCATTGCTTGATTGAGACATCTCGGCTTACAGTGAAAACATAAGCAGTTTGGCCCGTCTCAAACTGTTTCTAATTATAATTCTTTTTCTCTTGGGAAGCAGATTCTCTTTGTAGTAGCACTGTGTAATTTTGCAATATTTTATAGGCTTATAAGAAGGGCATCTTGCCTGCTTTCCTTTCTTTTTATTGTTACTGGTTTTGGTTTTGCTTTTGTTTTGAAACAAGGCTTCATGTAGTCCAGGCTGGTCTTGAGCTCACTATGTAGCCAACTCTGGCACTGAATTCCTTACCTCTGCTTTCCAAATACTGGAGTTATAGGAATGCACAACCATGTCAGCTCCTGACTGCTTTTCTTAATTCTTCCTCTGCCCTCCTATTATATCTCTTAAAACCATCTATCAGAAGCAGTGTAGGAGAGAGTAATGCAAGGACTAACAGGCATGCAGGTATGCTGTGCTCTTTCACTTGGCCACAAATGCTCAGAGTAAGATGCCTGGCTCTTTTATACCTCAGTGGGAAGTAGATTTTGGATCCTTTGGGGGTTCGTTTGTTTTTATGTAGAAGTTGTGACAGAACAATCCCTTCCAGCCTGCTGACCTGGGAAAGCTGGCTGTCACCAGCTGCCCTTCTCCCACAACTCTTCCTACTTTCCCAGGAGATCTTCTCACTTCAGCTTTTTTTTCTTGAGGACCCCTTAACCATTGAAAACCAAGAACTGTCAATGAAAGGTGATAGTGGAGTGAAAAATATGTCTTAAGCCTCAGTCTCCAGTCTAAATATGAGAAATTTAAATAAATGGAGCTTGGCATATGAAAGAAAACTGCCTCTGGTACTCTGTTGCAGCTGCTCTATTCTCTTAAGATGCTTTCTTTCTCCATATCTTACTTTTTGTGACTTTTGTACAATATAACTTGATTGTATTTAGATCAGCCCCCCCGTTACACCCCCCCATGGCCTGTCTTCAAGCAGTAAAGTCTTATTGAAGGGAGGCTTCCGCCTGGCCCCACACTTCTTGTTATGTAGCCTTCATGTACACATATCAAATTTATACTTTTTTGGTTTTGATACACTGCATATAGGAAATTCATGATGTTATACTTAAAAACTGTGACTATCTTGACAGTGTATTTTATACAACTAGTCATACCAGATGTTCACTTATAAATTATTAAACTACCTATAGGTTTTAGCTAGTGCAATTAAGCTTGTTTCACTCAGTGTAACTGTTAGCTTTGTACCTGTTTAAGAAACAACTTGTTACATGACTGAACTTGTAGCAGTACTATGCAGGCATAGGCTATTTTTATTTAAAAGTGTGATGAAAACCAAATATCAAGGCCAAAATAAGAGCTCATGGTATGAATCTAGGAACAAAAACCCAATAGATGTTGTAAAGCAAGAGATAGAATGAACCACAAACCCCAGATCTTTATGGGAACCACTATGCTGAAAATGACTGTAAGATAGATCATATTTGGGGAGTATTATTCAAGGTTGTAGAGTACAATGTCTTTGAGCTTTGAACAAATTGTAATAAGGGTTTAACTCACAAAATGGAAAGAAACGTCCTGTTTGAACATTGGGAACTGTATACTGATGGCCCTTTCACATGTGTCTCCAGAGTCAAAGCTACATTAAGAAACAAAATGCATGAAGTGGGATATGGGCATGCAGATAGGGAATGGGGCCTAAATATGATTAAGATGTACTGTACAGAATCCACAAAAGTTCAAATAAAATTTATTTTAAAAAATGGAGGCGACTTCATGCAATATTTTTTTGAATGTCAAGATTTCCATTTGAACTTTTTAAATTGCTAGACTGTGTCATTCAGCTTTCCCTCACTATGAAAAATACCTGAAATAATCAGTTTATAAAGAGGAAAGGATTATTTGGCTCATTATTCCAGAACTTTCTGACCATGACTGGCCATGTTGCTTTGGGCCTGCAGTGGCCTTGTATATCACGGTGGGAACATGTAGCAGAGGGGACCTGTTCGATTTAGGTTACTAAGGAAACAAAAGGAGAGAGTATATCAGATTTTCAGATTCATGACAGACCAGCCCCTATGAACTTCTGTCAGTGTCATTTTCAACCTTGTAAAGTTATGTTTTTAGGTTTATGTGCTTCATTTTCTTTCTGTCTTTGCCAACACAATGATTCTTCAATAGTAATATATAACAATTATAATCGAGTTTGGAAAATGTATACAATAGTTTCTAATTAGTTGATAAGAATTTCCTGGAATTAAAGTGAAAGTAGAGGAAAGAGATATGGCTAAGGACATTGTGAAAAAAGAGATTTCTGGGCTCGAGAGATGGCCTAGCGGTTAAGAGTGCTGACTGCTCTTGTACAGGACCCAGGTTCGATCCCCAGCACCCACATGGTGGCTGAGAACCATCTTTAACTCCAGTTCCAGGGGAATCCAACGCCCTCTTCTGACCTCCGAGGCATTGCATGACACAGACCTACATGCAGACAGTACATTCATACACATAAAAAATAAATAAATAAATAATAGATAAATAAATAAATAAATAAATGAGGAAAAATATCTTTAAAAAAAAGAAAAATGAGATTTCTTTATTCCAAATAATGGTTTCTAATAACAGTAAACTGAACTGGTTTGGGAAGGCATAATAGCTGTTAATTTATGAGCTGGAATAAAGTCTAATGTGATATTTCGAGTATGCGATGCCATGTAGTGCACTGATATTTATCCTATCAATTATGAGCCCCCATGAATCTAATGAAGTATCAAAAACATCAGAAAACATTTTAGAAAAGTCTAATTCAAAAGATTAGTTCTATTAGCTTTAAAAATTCTGTTTATTTTGTTCTGCACTAAAAAAGAGGTATTAGGGGCTGGAGAGATGGCTCAGCATTTAAGAGCACTGACTGCTCTTGCAGAGGAACTGGGTCTGATTCCCAGCACCCACATGGCAGCTAAGGACCGTCTTTGACTCCAGTTCCAGGGGACTCCGATGCCCTCTTCTGACCTCCGCGGCACTGCACGACACAGGTGCGCCAACCTACATGTAGACAGTACACTCATACACATAAAAAATGATAAATAAATAAATAAATAAATAAATAAATAAATATTAAAAATATAAAATAAAATAAAATAAAGAGGTATTAGACACAATGTTCAATACATAACTCCTGTATTCAACACCTGAATAAATGAAGTATAAGGGCATAGGAACCAATATAAAATTCTCAAAGATATAAGAAACTTTTTAGTTAGTTTAAACTTTTTGTTTAGTTTATTTTATAAGCATATATCCTACCACTGAGCAAAGAAAGAGATTTCGATGTCGTTTGCATTTCTTTCTTAGTTTTTAGCAAAGGGCAATCTTAATGTGGTGATGTGAATATTGCATATATAAAACACTTGGTCCCCAGTTGGCAATGCTAATTACAGAGGTTTAAGGAATGTGACCTTGCTGGAGGGGTTGTCCCGCAGGCCTGCTTCAAAAGTTCATAGCTGGACCGGACTGGCTAACAGTTGCTCTCTCTGCTTCCTCCAAGTGCTTGAAGACGTGAGTGCCCTGATTTCTTCTCCAGCTGCCTTGCCTCCACCATGACGCACTTTGAGCATAAGTCCAAATAAATTCTTCCCTTTATAAGTTGCCTTGACCATGGACTTTTATTACAGCCACAGAAAAGTCAGTAGCGAGCCCCAGTTCCATGTGGTCAACTTATATATGGTCTCTGGCTCCTCCCCCAGCGTGGCCCTGGCAGCATCCCAGAGTCAGCTGTGTTCTCTGGAGTATCAAAGCTGGAGGGGTGGCAGGATCTCTAACTCCTCCTCCCTTAGAGGTGGGAGCTCTTGAGCACGAGAAACACTTTAATGTCAAATGCCCGTCCCTTTCGGAGGACTGCCCACCTTACAGAAGTAATAAAGATGAAGCAGTTTTGTAAAATGCAAAGTGTTTTGTAATTTTAAGGCATTTGATTCCTATGAACCAGAGGTTTCAGGTGGTACCCTGAGACCTAGTCACTGTGGAGGTGCTGCCGAGAGCACTGGCATATGTCAACCACCAACTCTCCCAATAAAAGGGTCCCGACTTTCACATTTTTCCAGTTTCATCAGTATTAACCCCAAACCAATTTAATCATTCCATTTTAATATCAACTATAGACAAATTCCAGAAATGCATGAGTTTGCATGGAGTGAGGTGGAGAAGGGTGTCTGTTGGGAGAGAGAGAGAGAGATCCATATTTATTCTTCCCTGATAAAGCTCAACCCCTATGATTCTCATATTCTCTCTCTCTCTCTCTCTCTCTCTCTCTCTCTCTCTCTCTCTCTCACACACACACACACACACACACACACACTTTTTTTTCTTTCATTCTTTTCTTTTGGTTTGGTCAGAGAAATAAGACATGATTTTATTCCTAATACATTTAACACTAAATCCTCAAGACAAAAAAAAGGCTTTGAAAGGGAGAATTGAAAAGCCTTATACAGGGACTGGAGAGATGGCTCAGCAGTTAAGAGCATCGACTGCTCTTGCAGAGGACCCAGGTTTGATTCCCAGCACCCACATGGCAGCTAAGAACCATCTTTGACTCCAGTTCCAGGGGAATCTGACGCCCTCTTCTGACCTCTGCATTATTGCACGACACAGGTGCACCAACCTACATGCAGACAATACATTCATACACATAAAAATAATAATAAATAAAATAAAAAAGTTCTAAACAGAAAAATGAATATTGTTTAAAATTATTTAAAGAGACTTTCTATCTTGACCAAACTCAATTCCAACATTTTCAAAACATGTGTAAGAAAATTATCAGTCATTTTTTAAAAGAAGAAACACTTGTTTTTTATTTATTATTTTTTTATGTGTAGGTTGATGCACCCGTGTCGTGCAATGCTGCAGAGGTCAGAAGAGGGCATTGGATTGCCCTGGAACTGGAGTTAAAGATGGTTCTTAGCCACCATGTGGGTGCTGGGAATTGAACCTGGGTCCTCTGCAAGAACAGTCGTCACTCTAACTGCTGAGCCATCTCTCCAGCCCAGAAGAAGCAATTCTTAAGGAACATAAGGAAATAATCAGTCCAAACTCTAGCAACATATGCAACTCACAGGTAAATTATATTGGCAATATTTAGGTGAAGCAAGTCTTTTTAAATGTGCATATTGAAAATGATTTGGAAATCTGGACATGCCTCTTAGTACTATACAGGGGTAAGGTGTAGTCAGATAGTTATGTTCAAGATTTTATCAGTATATTAAAGAAGTAAAAGCGTTTGTCATTTGCTGTAGTGTGAGCATGCTCGATCCTCATAAGAAAGCATGTGTGTGGATCTGTGTAGCTTATTTACTAAAGCATGTTTATTACTTCATTAGCAATGCCTTAACAAAATACCACATACTGGGTGGCCTAAACAGCAGAGATGGTTTCTTCCAAGGACTTGATCTCTACCTTGGAGGTGGCTGTCTTCTCTCTGTGTCCTCCCTGTAATTCCTCTGTGCAATGTCTTGTGATTTCTTCCTGTGTCCTAATCTCTTCTTGTAAAGATAACAGTCAGGTTGGATTACAAACCAATAGTATTGTTTTAATTTAATAACTTCTGGTAATCATGTTTCCAAAATGGCCATGTTGTTGCGTCCTGAGAATTAGAACCTCAGCTGTGAATTATAAAGGGCAGGATAAACTCATAACAGCCTATTTCTCTGTGGCCATTCTAAGTACACCAGCCTTATCATATGTGTTTCTCACCAGGAAAACTGTCAACCTTTCAGAAATTCTAGTCAATACAGAGAGCCTGGTAATACTCTACTCTGTCATAATGTTCCAGTCTCTTGCTCAAAGACAAAGATTTTATGATACCCTACAAGACTCTATTCAATGTCTTCTCAATCCCTCCATCTCTTTGAATGTGTCTCCAGTCTTCTATTTGTAGATCCCTCTATGCCAGCACCCTAGGCTACTATATCAGACCTCACTTCATCTAGAATTTGTGGACCTGATCTCTTTAGCCAGCAATGTTGTTCTGATTTGTCTTCATTCAAATATGGCTTTCTCGGGGCTGGAGAGATGGCCTACCGGTTGAGAGCACCGACTGCCCTTGCAGAGGACCCGGGTTTGATCCCCAGCACCCACATGGAGGCTGGGAACCGCCTGTGGCTCTAGTTCCAGGAGAGCTCCAGTTCCAGGGGAATCCAGGACCCTCTTCTGACCTCCTCGGCGTTGCACGACACGGGTGCACAGACCTACATGCAGACAGTACATTCATACATGTACAGAAATAAATAAAATTTAAAAAAATATTAAAAAAAAAAACAAATATGGCTTTCTCATGAGAACTGCCCTGCCAGCTATCTAGTTTGTAGTCTTCCACCTTGATTTTTTTTTTGCTTTTTTTTATTCCTCTTTAGCATTTATTGCTAAAACATGTTGTGTTTTATTTCTCATTCATTATGTCTCTCCTACAAGTCTACAACCTAGATTTTTGTGAACATTATTAATAAATTCTTCTAAGAACATTGCCTGAAAATTTGCAGATGCTCAGTAAGAATGTTGACCAAAAGAAAAGAACAATGAGGTTGGAACTGACTTGTTTTCTTCCAAATTTTCTGGTTCTTTTGATGAAAGGCAGTGTGGAGAGGCAGGAGTAGTCAAAGGTACTCTTGGGAAGAAAAACAGTTAGGCACACTGCCTGTTAATGATTGATGTGGAGGTGATGAGGGGGAATTCTTTCCAGCTAAGCCTCAGGCTAACACAGTGAAACTGAAAGTAACTACCTTTTTTAAAGGGTGATGAGTTTACACAGGGTTAAATGGTTATCAGAGTGGTCAGTACATTGTAATTTTTTTTTATTTTATTTATTTCTGTATGTGTATCAATGTACTGTCTGCATGCAGGTCTGTGCACCCGTGTCCTGCAATACCGCGGAGGTCAGAAGAGGGTCTCAGATTCCCCTGGAACTGGAGTTCTCCCGGAATTGGAGTTTCAGACGGTTCTCAGCCGCCATGTGGGTGCTGGGGATCAAACCCGGGTCCTCTGTAAGAGCGGTCGGCGCTCTTAACCGCTAGGCCATCTCTCCAGCCCAGTACATTGTAATTTTAAACCCAAGCCTGAGCTCAGAGCTGAAACTTTTAAAGTTGATGAACAAGTCAGATCTAGGGAGGGTGAGAATAGGAGCGGTCATGGATGTCCGAGGACGCCCTGGGTAAGAGTGGCCTGTCCCTAGAATACCCAGTTCAAATTATGTTTGTTTCTCTGTTTTCTCTTTCATTGTATGGAGGCCATCATTAAAACTAGTATCAGTAGTTTAATTTATATATCTTATTTTAGCTTTGCAGTTAAAATCAAGTAAAAAAATAAAAAACAAGGATTTTTTTTTAACCACCATTAATATCTACCCTTTTGATCATACACATTGTTTTATCAATTCACTCTTCATTTTTCCCTCTCATTTCTAAAAATTTCTTAAAGAATTGCATGACTTAGAATAGCTCTCTAAATTATGTTGTCTGCATCCCAGGTTTTGAAAGTAAAGGAGATAAAACCCAAACTGAGACATCCCTGGAGATAACGTGTAGCTATTAAAAGACCATGAACGGTCCTTAGATGTGACAGTAAATAAGTACACTCTCCCACAAGAGTCTGGAAAGGTCAGTTTTATTCAATAAAGAACAGAAATTACTGAATGGCTACAAAGTCATATCTGAAACCCGGGTTCCTTCCATTAATAGAGTCTTCTTTTTACCAATGATGGAGTAAATCCTGGGGACTCTGGATTTGGGTCCCCCACTGAGAAGGTGCCATGTTGGTTAATAATGCCCTGGTAACAATAAGTATGGACTAAGTGGTGCTCTACAAAGATTCCTCTTGACTTATATTGTCCCGTATTTGTGAGGCCAGATCTAATTTTATCACCCAACAAACCACCACAGACTATTTTTAAGGAACAAAAGTCACACATGATCCACAGTCTCCTCACAGTGCCTTCAAAATCTCCTAAGGCTTTTATATTTCCCTAGAGAACTCTTCCTCTTGCTTCTTCCTAAATGAGGAAGTGCTTATAATCTCACCTCTTAAATTACATTTTAAGGTCTCACAAACCGTAGTAAAGGAAGGAAAAGAGTCAGCACTAATTTCATAAGCTATCTGTAAGGGAATTAATTACAACCTAACTTATTTTTCTTTTTAGAAAGGAGTTGTAAAAGAGTCCTATAAATTGTAAAGGAGGAATAACTTTTTTTTCTCAAAAGTGGAGAGAATAGTAATAAAAAGCTAAAATAGCACAGATTAAACTTGACTGGACTCTCCTGTAAATTAAATCAAGAAAAATAGTAATAAATACCACTCTGGAGAAAAATCAGTGAGTGTGTCTCTCTAACAATAAAACAATTTTAAAAATACATATATACATATATGTATACTCTGTACAAGTGCTTCGATGTTAGGATCCAATAAAATTAAATATATCAAGCAACAGTGTCATAGGTTGAATTTAAATGCTTTTCAACATAACTCGTTAAAAATTTTATTGACATATATTTATTATACATAGTGAAGGGTTTCATAAAGACACTTATATCCAAGTACTTTATGTGGTTTTATCATAATCATTCCCAGGGCTGGAGAGATGGCTTGGCAGTTAAGAGCACTGGTGCTCTTGCAGAGGACCAAGGTTCAGTTCCCAGCACCCACATGGCAGCTCATGACCATCCCCAACTCCAGTTCCAAAGGATCCAATGCCCTCTTCTGAATATAGATTCAAGCAATATACTCATACACATTCTATAAAAATAAATAAAATAAAAGCACAGTTACACTCCCACTCCCTCTCCTTTCTCTTCTTTGCCCTGTTAGTCTCCTTCCCTTGGTCTCATGTCTACTTTTTATGTCATGTGTGTGTATGTATGTGTGTATATGTGTGTGTGCATGTGTAATCTAGTACCCACATATAAAAGAAAACATGTATATTTGGATATTTGTCTAAGTCTCACTAATTTAATTTCATATGAGCTACAGCAGCATTCATTAATCCTGTGAATGATATAACTTCATTCTTTTTGTATGGCTGAATAAAAATTCATTGTGTTGGGGCTGGAGAGATGGCTCAGCAGTTAATAGCACTGGTTGCTCATGCTAAGGATGGGGTTTCATTTCCCAGAACCCGCATGGTAGCTAACAACTATACATAATTCTGACACCCTCTTCTGGCCTCCATGAGAATTGCATGCACAGGTACACTTACAGACATGCAGGCAAAACATTCATACACATGAAATAAAAATAAATAAATAAATCAGCAGGACATGGTGGCACATGCCTTTATTCCCAGCACTGAGGAGGCAAATGCAAGCAGATCTCTGTGAGATCAAGGCCAGACTGATCTACATAGTGAGCTCCAGGCCAGCTGGGACTAAAGGGAGACCCTGTCTCAAAAAGACAAAAAAAAAAAAAAAAAAAAAAAAGAATAATGCTACAATAAACACAGTTGTGCATCTATTTTTGTACTATGGTGAGTTGGTTCCTTCGAGTCTACTTCCAAGACAGAGCTGAATTGTGTGGTAGCTCTATTTTTAGTGGGGTGTTTTGGGGGAAGCTCAACACTGATATCCATAGTGGCGTGACTAATTTACAATCCCACCATCAGTGTATAAGGATTTCCTTCTTTCTTCATCCTCAGCAACATTTGTTGTTATTTCTTAATGCTATCCATTCTGATGGGGCAAAATGGATACATAATATGGGATTCTTTAAAGATTTGATTTTTTATTATTTTTACTCCCGTATGTCTGTGTGTGAGCTTGTGCACAGTTACCTTCAAAGGTCAAAGGTTTCAGATCCCCTAGAGCTGGAGTCACAGGTGATTATCAATGACTAGGTGTTGGAAACTAAACTCAGGTCTTCTGCAAGAGCAGTATACACTCTTACCTGCTAAGCTATCTCTTTAGCCATGAAATTTTTGCATGTGTTTATTGGCCATTTTAGTTCACTTTTTGAGAACTATCTCCTTGTTTCCATACCTAATTATTGACTGGATTGTTAGGAAGATTTTATATTATTTAATTTTTCAGTTCTTTATATATTGTAGATATTAATCTGCTGTCAGACATGTATCTAGCAATTTGTAGGCTGTTTCTTCACTCAATTATTTTAATATGAAGCTTTTTCTCTTATGCAATTGAATTTATCAATTCTTGGTATTCTTTCCTGGGATATTAGCTTTTCACTAAGTCCTGGCTTATGAAGCCAGAAAGATGGGACAGTAAATAAAAGCACTTGCTGCCAAGCCTGATGACCTGAATTCAATACCAGAATCCACATGGTGAAAGAAGAGAACTGACTCCTGGGGTTCTCTGTCCTACATATGACCCCGGCCACTTTCTCTCACTGAGGTGGGGAGGGGGGCATGTGAGACCACACCAACCCTTCTGGGCTAGACTTTTTCCTATTCTGTTGTTTAAAGTTTGCTATTTTGCTTTATTGTTAAATTCAAGATTGGGGACCATCAAAATCCTCTTTCGATAGCTGTTGGCCAATATCCCCCAGCTTATTTCCTAAAGATTCTAACATCTTGTGCCTATATATGGTCTGTAATGGATTTCTCCTCCCCTTTTGCTAATCCTTGTCATTATTTTTTGTATACTAAAGTCTTTTTCTGAAAGTTCTTGCCTGTGCCTATATCTTGAGTTGTGTTGCCTATATTTCAAGTCTCAGCTCATATATAAGGTACTTAATGCCTTTTCAATTGATTTTTGTGCAGAGTGAGTTTTTTTTCATTCTCCAATATGTGGAACTTCAGTTCTCCAAGCACTATTTGTTGAAGAGGCTGTCTTTTCTCCAATACATTTTTTTGAACTTTTTGAGCCAGGGCCTCCATATAGTCTCAACTGACCTGGAATTCACTATGTACACCAGTCTGGCCTTGAACTCACAGATATCTGCCTGCCTCTGCCTCCCAAGTGCTGGGATTAAAAGCATGCACTACCACACCCAGGCTCCAATACATTTTTTGATATTAGGTGGTTGTATCTGTGTGGTCTGATTTCTGGGTGCTCCATTCTACTACTATGTTAGTCTATATGTCTGTTTTTGTGCTAGAACCAAGCTGTTTGTGTTACTATATTTTGACATTAGTACTGTATGCCTCCGTAGGAATTTTAGGGTTTTTAAAAAAAATTGTATTTTTGAGACAGGGTCTCCCTGCAGCCCCAACTGTCCTGGATCTCTCTATATAGACCAGGCTGGCCTTGAACTCACAGAGATCCACCTGCCTCTGCCTCCCAAGTACCAGGATTAAAGGTGTGCACCACCACGCCTGGCTATTTATTTATTTTTATGTGTATGGACGTTTTTCTTCCATGTATGTAAGTGTACCCATGTGTGCAATGCCCACAGAGGCCAGAAGAGAATATCAGATCCCCTGGATCTGGAGTTACAGATGTTAGTTAGCTACCATTTGGGTACTAGGCACTAAACCCCCATCCTCTACAAGAGCATCCAGTGTTCTTAACCACTGAGCCATTTCTAGCCCCCAGATTTTAGAATTGTTTTTAGTAATTCTGTACTCAATGTTATTGGAATTTTAATGGATATTACATTGAATTTGTAGGTTGCTTTTTAAAATACAACCATTTTCAAATTTTTTATTCTCCAAATGTATGACCATGGAGGTTTTTCCATCTTTAAATGTCTTCTGTTTCTTTATTCAGTGACTGTTCTAGCTTAATTCTCTATTGTTGTGATAAAACAATGACCAAAACCAACTTTGGGGAAAAAAAGATTTCTTTTCACTTACAGGTCATAATCCATCACTGAGAGAAGCCAGGGCAGGAACCTGTGGACAGGAACTGAAGTCCAGGCCATGGAGGAATGTTGTTAATCAGCTTGTTCTTCTAGCCCATGCTCATCTTTTTTTCTTATACAGAACCACCTGCCAAGAGGTGGCACCACTCAAAGTGGGAGGAGTCTTCCCACATCACCCAGCAACCAAGAAAATGCCTCACAGACATGCTCATGGGCCAATATGATAGAGAAGACTTCCCATTTGAGTTTCCCTCTTCAAGGTGTATCAAGCTGAGGACTGAAGCAAGCCTGCATGGCAGCACAAGGTTTCCACTGTAGAAGTCTTTGACATCCTTAGGTAAGTATTTCTAGTTATTCCTTTGAAAAATCTATTGTGATAGAGACTTTTTCTGGTTTATTTCCCATCTAGTATATAACTGGTATATGGAAAAGATGATGGTTTTTATGTACTCACTTTATATTCTGCTAATTTACTGAAAACCGTTATTAAATTTTTACTTCTTCCTTTCTTGTTGATATCTCATTCTTTGTCTTTTTTAATTTTTTTTATTTTTTGGGTGGTTTTTGGTGGGGTGTTGTTGTCATTCTGGCTAAGAATCCAAGAAGTATGTGACATTGTTAAGGCTGAGTAGTCTTGTCTCAATCCAAATTTCAGAAGGCCAACTCTCAGTTTTCCCCCCGGCTTAGTATAATGTTAGCTATAGGTTTGTCATATACAGCCTCCACTGCGGTGAGGTATATTCCCTCAGTTCCTAGTCTCTTCACTGCTTTTATCATTGAATTTCATTGAAGGATTTGGGGCTCAAATTTGAGATGAACATGTACTTTCTGCCCTTAAGTCTTCATTTTGTATTCCAGTTATTAATTTACATTAATAGACCAATCTGAAATCCTTAGATTGTAACCAACTTTTTATGATGTATGATTTTTATAATGTGGTGGGGTTTTTTTCCTTTTTGAGACAGGGTCTCCCTGCAGCCCAGCTGTCCTGGAACTCACTTTGTAGACCAGGCAAGCCTTGAACTCATAGAGATCCGCTTGCCTCTGCTTCCCAAGTGGTGGGATTAAAGGCATGCGCCACCACGCCCTGCTATAATGTGTTTTTAAATTCAGAATCACTGAGAATTCTTGCATCTATGTTCATCAGAGAGTCTCTGTGGTCTACAGCGTTCTTTTTGAATATGTCTATCTATATCTGGTTTGGATATCAAGGTAGTGCTGACTTCATAAAAGGGGTTTGATAGTATTCCTTCTCCATTCTACTTCTGAAACACTTTGGCAAGCATGTTTATTAGTTCTTCTTTAAAGTTGTGATCAAAATCACCAGAGAATCCTTACTTTTCCTTGTTGGAAGATTCACTACTAATCAATCTTATCGAGTATTTTCAATCTGTTTATGTTAATTTCCTCTTGATTTCATTTTGACAGGTCACACACAGCTAGGAATTTATCCAATTCTTCAAGGTAGGTTTTCCAGTTTTCTAGACTATAAGTTCACAATTATTCCCTAATGATTCTCTGAATTTCATTGGAATCTATAGTAGCCTCTACTTCATCTCCAATTTTATTAATTTGGGTTTTCTCTTTCTTTTGGCTAATTTGGCTATGGTATTGTCAATCTTATTTAGTTTTTCAAAGACACAACACTTTGGTTGATTCTATGCACTACTGTTTTTTTTTTTCTTAATTTTTATTGAGTACATTTCATACAACATTTCTTTTTCTTTTTTCATTTTTTTTTTTTTGGTTGTTTTGAGACAGGGTCTCCCTGTAGCCCCAGCTGTCCTGGAACTCGCTCTGTAGACCAGGCTGGCCTTGAACTCACAAAGATCCGCCTGCTTCTGCCTCCCGAGTGCCAGGATTAAAGACATGCGCCACCACGCCCGGCATTCATACATTTCTTAATCAAATTTAGACTCATTCCCTCCATGCCCACCCTTTACGCCCCCCAAACCCCGCCAGAGCTCATGGATTCTGTCATACATGTTAAGTCCTGTCTTGCATCTTTTTCTCAGTCTTTTTTTAAAGGAATTTTTTTATTTTATTTATTTTTTTATGTGTATGAATGTACTGTCTGCATGTAGGTTTGTGCACCCGTGTCGTGCAATGCCATGGAGGTCAGAAGAGGGTCTCAGATTCCCCTGGAATTGGAGTTCTCCTGGAATTGGAGTTACAGACGGTTCTTAGCCGCCATGTGGGTGCTGGGGATCGAACCCGGGTCCTCTGCAAGAGCAGTCGGTGTTCTTAACCACAAGGCTATCTCTCCAGCCCCTTTCTCAGTCTTGTATAACCTTTTCAATGCACAAGTTTACTGATTTGGTCAGTTCTTTGAATAGGTTTTTCTCTCTCTTTTTTGTTCCCTTTAATTTTATATTATTCCAAAATATGCATATATCCACTCCACACATAAATCGAAATTACAAATTCTGAAAATAAACTATAGGTTGATTCCTAAACACATTTAGAGATTCACATTTTTTAATTTTATTTATTTTTGTATGTGTATGAATTTACTATCTGCATGTAGGTTTGTACACCCGTGTCATGCAATGCTGTGGAGGTCAGAGAGGGTGTCAGATTCCCCTGGAACTGGAGTTAAAAATGGTTCTCAGCCGTCCTGTGGGTGCTGTGGATGGAACCCAGGTCCTCCGCAGAGGGATTGGCACTCTTAACCACTAGGCCATCTCTCCAGTCCCAAGATTCACATTTCAACAGTAAAGTTGCATGCAGGTAAAAAGATGTGTAACTTTACATTCTTTTTCTTTAGAATATGAATACATATCTTCCATCAATATATGGTAATTACAAGGTGTGAATACAAGTGGTAGGACAATTCTAGAGCCCATTAAGAGATTCACATTGGAAAAGCACAGTTGCTTTCAGATACAATGAAATATAATAATAAAGTTGCTCAGTTTGCCTGCCAACTGGGGATTTGGTGTTAGCATCCACAAATGAGGGAAAACATTCACCTTTTTTTTTTCTGGGCCTGTGTTACTTCACTTAGCATAATGACTTCAAGTTCCATCCATTTACCAGCAAAGTTCATGATGTCATCTTTCTTTACCGCTGCATAGAACTCCATTGTGTACATGTACCACATTTTTGTTATCCAGTCATCAGTTGAGGGGCATTTGGGTTGGTTCCAGCTCTTTGCTATTGTGAAGAGAGCTGCAATAAACATAGCTGTGTCTATGCACTACTGTTTTAATCACCATTTCATGAATTTTTTACCTATTCTTTATTATATTTTTCTCTCTACTTATTTAGAATTTGAATTGCTCTTGTTTTTCTAAGACCTTGAGTTACATCATTAAATTGTTTATTTGAGACATCTCAGGTTTCTTTTGTTTTCCTTAGTTTGTATATCTTGAATCATTTTAACTTTCTTTGCATTTGTTTAATTCTCCAGAATATGGCATCCATTGGTAAACTGTTCATGCGTTATTGGAAAGAATCTATTTTCAGCTATTTGGAGGGTCAAGTGTTGCTCCTGTCTTCTGTATTCGTAATGTTTTTCTACTTATTCTGTTGGTTATTATAAGAAAGTATTGAAAGATTTGACAGTAATTGAGGATTCCGTTTCCTTGCAATTTTCACAACTTTTTTGTGTATACCTGTTACTATGTCCACAGACACTTAGGGATACTGTGTTTTTTTCTTTTTTTTCTGTTTTTTTCTTAAGTGATTCTTCTTATCATGATGAAATGACTTTATTCCTTGTAATATAATTTCTCTGACATCTACTTTTGTTAACTAAGTCTAGAAACTTCCTTTATTTCTCCGTTAACATAACTTCTATTTTGTCTTCTCTGACTTTTCATATTTTTTATTCTCTTTAATATGGTTTCCTGAATAGCAGCACACAGTTAATACTTAATTTTTTATGCTGTAAAGCAATTTTTCATTCCAAGGTAATCTTATGCTTATATAAGAATTACAAAAAGTGCCAGGCTTGGGTGTGCATGCCTGTAATTCCAGCACTTGGGAGGCAGAGGCAGGTGGATCTCTGTGAGTTCAAGGCCAGCCTGGTTTACATAGTGAGTTCCAGGCTAGCTGGGGCTACAGGGAGACCCTGTCTCAAAAAGACCAAAAAAAAAAAATGAAACAGACAAAAATTCAATTAAAAATTAAATACAAAAAATAAAACAAAAAAATTTAAATAAGAATGGCAAAAGTAAGCACTCTCCAGCCTCTTACTCTCTGTACATTGGCCAGTTGTTGGTTTCTATGCTAATCATCATCTGTTACATAAGGTAACTTTTCTGGTGAGAGTTGAGAGATGCATTAATATCTGGGTATAATAATGAGTTATTAGGAGTCTGTTTAATACTATAAATAGTAGAAAAGTAGTATTGGGCTCTTCCTTATTCCCTGTGACCTGTCTAGCTTCAGGTTCCTAAGCCTGATATCAGTGTCAAGTATGGACTGCATCTTATGAAGCAGAACTTAAATCCAATTACAGAGTGGTTGGTTACTCCCATGGTATTCATGGCCTCCTGTTGGATGGAGGAGCTTCCTTAACGAGAGTTAAAAGATAGTTAATGCTTTCTTGGGTCCTTGTTTTACAATGCTTGTGTCTTGTGTGTAGAGGTTGCATTGTAGATGTGCTGCCTAGGCAGCACATGTCTGTGTGCAGCCAGTCGTGGGACTCTGTACTATCCTCATATAGAGCAAAAGAGGTTTCTTTTCTGAGTAGTGTCAGAGATATTTATCTGTAAATATAAGGATAGTTCTTCTGGAGTTTGTAAAGGGAGGTATCTACCTGTGGAAATGTCTAAGATCTATGACTTCTCCAGTTGTGTGCATCTGGCTATTTTAACATTACCACACAGGAGTTTCTTTCCACTGAGTGGGCTTTAGGTCCAACTGGTTAGCCATTGATTTCCCCCAGTATAGAAGTGCCACTGTTGCACCAATGTCATATGCTGTGCTGGCCATTGATGGGGATATTTGGTCTTGAGGCTGATATTGGACCATCTATTGATGATCTGCCTTAGTGGCTTGCATAGTGCTCTCCACAGCTATGAGAGCTAGCCTTCAGAGTGGTGGCTTACAGGTCAGATCCAGCTCCTTGCTCAAGATCCAATCTCTGAAGTACAACCTAACTTCAGCAATAGGGTCTTACTTTCAGGTTCTGGGAGGCAATCAAGAGCTGTGTGTATAGCCTGTGTAATTTTGGGAGTCTCTTGGACTACCCTGGTCAAGAGTCTCTTGGACATACCCTGGTATGTTTCTTGATATGCAGCCTTCATCTTTCCACATAGACTCATGTAGGGGTATTGTGTGTGTGTTTTGTCAATAGATTGTGAGACTAATATTATTCTCTCAGGGTTGTTTTGTTGTTGTTTTTTGCCCTAGCAAGGCATTATGTAGCTCTCCTCTCTCCCTTTACCTATGTAGCATAGCCTACATGTCTTTTACATGACTTCTGCATTTAAAGTATCCCCATGTCTCCTTTGGTACTGCCAGTCTTCTGTGGCCCCACTTCTCCTGGGCTCCTTTTTCTCCCTTTATCCCCCCTTTCCTTCTATAACACTTCCACTCCCTTCCCATATAGATACCCTGATTTTACCCATTCCTCCCTTAGTAGCATCTGTCACCTACTAGCGTTGAGTCTCAGGTTCCCTCTTTCCCTTTACCTTCCTGGTTCCTTTTCATTTACTGGGTTCCTGCAGTTGCATCATGGTATATACTTACACATATGGATTATAAGTATATAGGATCCATAAATGAGGGACAACAAACATCGCTTGTTTTTCTGAGTCTGTGTTAGTTCACATAGGATAACTAACAGATTTTAGTTCCATCCATTTACCTGCAAATTTCATGATGTCATCTTTCTTTAGCACTGCATAGAACTCCACCGTGTAAATGTACTACATTTTCTGGGGCTGGAGAGATGGCCTAGCAGGTAAGAGCACCAACTGTTCTTGCAGAGGACCTAGGTTCGATTCCCAGCATCCACATGGCGACTGAGAACCATCTTTAACTCCAGTTCCAGGCAAATCTGAAACCCTCTTCTGACATCTGCAGCATTACATGACACGGGTGCACAAGCCTACAGGCAGACAGTACATTCATACACATAAAAAATAAATAAAATTTTTTAAAAATTAAATGTACCACATTTTCATTATCCATTTATCAGTTGATGGACACTTGGGTTGCTTCCAGCTCTTAACTAATGTGGAAAGAGCTGCAATAAACATGGTTGTGCACATATCTCTACAATAGGATGAATACTTTGGGTATAGACCCAGGAGTTGTATGACTGGGTCAAATGCTAAGTTTAGTTTTAGCCTTATAAGAGTTCTCCATTCAACATATGTAAATCAATATCATAAAACACATAAGTGGACTGAAAGACAAAAACCACATGTTTATCTCAATTCACACAGAAAAAGCCTTTGACAAGGTCCAGCATCCCTTCATGTTTAAAGTCCTAGAAGGAATTGGACTGGAGGGAACATTTCTCAACATAATCAAAGCCATATGTAAAAAACCCACAGCCAACATCATCCTAAATGTAGAAAAATTAGAAGCATTTCCCCTAAAGGCTGCCTCCTCTTCAATATAGTGCTTGAAACACTTAGTAGGGCAATAAGGCAAGAAAGGGAAATTAAAGGAGTACTAATTGGAAAAGAGGAAGTCAAATTATCCCTTCTTGCAGATGATATGATAGTGTACCTAAGGGATACTAAAAACTCCACCAGAAATCTCCTAGAAACGATTAAGAGTTTCAGGAAAAAAAAAAAGCCGGGCATGGTAGTGCACACCTTTAATCCTGCCACTCAGGAGGCAAAGACACATGGAACTCTGTGAGTTCAAGACCAGCCTGGTCTACATAGTGAGTTCCAGGACAGCTTGGGCTACAGGAAGACCCCGTCTCAAAAAAAAAGGTTTCACTAAACTGACGGGTTACAAAATTAACCTAGAAAAATCAGCAGCCTTTCTTTATACCAGCAAGAAGCAACTGGGGAAGGAATATAAGGAGACCTTCCCACTCACAATAGCCTCAAAAAAAAAAAAAATACCTTGGCACAAACCTAACCAAAGACACCAAAGATCTCTACAACAAAAATTTTAAACCCCTAAAGAAGGAGATTGATGAAGACATCAGAAGATGGAAAGACCTCCCATGCCCATGGATTGGGAAAACTAATATAGTAAAAATGTCCATTCTACCCAAATTAATATACAGAGTCAATACAATCCTAATTAAAATCTCCATGAGTTTTTTCACAGACTTAGAAAAAAAGATCCTTAAATTCATATGGAAAAATAAAAGACCCTGAATACCCAAAGCAGATCCCAAATACCCAAAGCAACCCTGAGCAAAAAGGACAATGCAGGGGGATCGCTATACCAGACCTCAAACTATATTACAGAGCTATAGTCATAAAATAGCCTGGTACTGACACAAAAACAAGCCCATAGACCAATGGAACAAAATTGAAGATCTAAACTTGAGCTCATGCAATTTCAGCCACATCATATTTGACAAAGGGGCTAAGAAGACTCAATGGAGGAAAGACAGCATCTTCAGCAAATGGTGCTGGCAAAACTGGATCACTACTTGTAGAATAATAAAATTAAACCCCTACCTCTCACCCTGTACAAAAATCAACTCCATATGGATTAAAGACCTCAACATGAAACCTGAAACTATGAAAGTGATAGAAGAAAACGTTGGCAGTAACCTACAAGTCATAGGCATAGGAAAAGACTTTCTAAATCAGACAGCAGCTGCCCAGAAATAAAGGTCAACAACTGACAATTGGGACTTCATTAAACTAAAAAGTTTCTGTACAGTGAAAAAACAATCAATGAAGAGAAAACTCACACAGAGAGTGGGAAGAAACCTTCACAACTGATACATCTGATAGAGCATTAACATCCAAAATATATATCATGGAAGATTTTTCTGTGTCCTTCAACTATAATTGATATTTTTGCTGTGTATAGTAACCTGGGTTGGCATCTACAGTCCTTTAACACTGGGAACGCTTTGCTCCACGTTTTTCTTGCTTTCATAGTTTGCACTGAGAAATCAGTTGTAATTCTGATGGGTTTCCCCTTTTATGTAACTTGTTTTTCTCTTGTGGCTTTCACAATTTTGTCTTTGTTTTGCGCATCTAGCATTTTAAGTATGATATGGTGTGGGGAGTTTATTTTCTGATCTTGTCTGTTTGGAGTTCTATGTGCTTCTTGTATTTTTTTTTGTTGTTGTTGTTGTTGTTTTTGTTGTTGTTGTTGGTTTTTTTTTTTTTTTTTTGGTCTTTTCTAGAGAAGGACTCCCTGTAGTCCCCGTTGTCCTGGAACTCACTCTAGACCAGGCTGGCCTTGAACTCACAAGGATCCACCTGCCTCTGCCTCCCAAGTGCTAGGACTAAAGGCATGTGCCACCACACCTGGTTTGCTTCTTGTATTATTTTAGTTTGGGGAAATTTTCATCTATTATTCTGTTGAACATATGATCAATACCATTCTCTTTGGATTCTTCACCTTCCTCTATCCCTATGATGAGGAGGTTTGATCTTTTCATTGTGTCCCACATTTCCTGGTTGTCCCACTCTTGTGTATTTTTAAATTTTTCATAATCTTTACTTGAGCTTTTTAGTTGTTCTGTGTTATCTTCCAGGTCTGATTTTTTTAATTTTTTATTTATTATTTTACGAGTATGAGTGTACTGTCTGCATGTATGTAGGTGCACCCCTGTGATGCAATGCTGTGGAGGTCAGAAGAGGGTGTTGGATTTCCCTGGTACTGGAGTTAAAGGTGGTTCTTAGCCTCCATGTGGGTGCTGGGAATCAAACCCTGCTCCTCCGTAAGAGCAGTTGGTGATCTTAACCGCTGAGCCGTCTCTCCAGCCCCCTGATATTCATTTTTCTGCTTCCTCCATTCTACTTCTGAGGTTTTTTCCATTCCTTTTCTCTTGATTGGATGAGTGTTCAATTTCCTTTTTCATTTCATCCTGTTATTTCTTTAGTATTTCCACTTCCTTTTGGAGCTTCTCAATCTCTTCCTGTAGGTCCTTGTTTCACTGGTTGGTTTCTTTTTTATTTCAGCATGGGATCTTTTCAGTGTTTCCACTTCCTTCCAGAGTTTGTCATTCTCTCCCTCTAGTTCTTTCTGGTGTTTGTCATTCTCTCCCTCTAGGTCCTTCTTGAGTTTTCTATTCTCTCTCCTTAGTTCTCTGACTTGTTCTTTATATCCTTTGATTTCTTTGAATATGTCTGCAATTGTTCCTCTAAGATCTTTGTCCTGAATCCCCGCCCCCCTCCCCCCAGGGAGATCCCACTGTAGGAATCTCCCACAGGGTTGGTAGAACTTGGTATGGAATTATCCTGCACCTTTCCCATGTTGTCCCTTCTTCATGTCCCTGGCAAATGGGTTTCCCTTTGCCTGTATTCTGATGCAAATCCCAAATGCCTCTTCACTGTGTTGAAGTGCTTGCCTCCTTCAGATGCCTATGTTTGTTTTTCTCCTTCTTTATGAAGTGTTAACTTGTTTATGTTTCAGGCTTTCAATTTGTTTATATATTGGAAGTCTAATTCACTCTTCCCTTTCTGTTCTGAAGGTTCTCCAAAAAAAAAAAAAAAAAAAAAAAAACAGGTAGGGAACAATCCAGTTGGTACTCTGCTGAACACTGTGCTCACTCTGCTGTCAGTCAGTTTCTCTAGGTTGTTTCTAGGGCTTGGCGATGAGGGACTAGAAGTGTCTCAGTTTCACTGTTTCATTTATTGCCTTGCCTTGTGCCCCAGAATCACTATTGTGGTTGCACTTGGACACTCCCACACCAATTCTAGTTGGGCGTAGGGGGGATGCCTACTCTGTGCTTCAGGTGGTCCTGGGAAGTCCCCGATCTAAGCTCTGTGCACTCAAGTCTCACAGTGGCAACAGGCCCACCCTTTATACCAGCTAGGAGGGTGACTCCACCCCCACAGCCACACAAGACAATGATACAGTTAGCCAAAAATCCAATGATACAATTATCCAACAATCTGCCTGGCTGAAAGGCCCAGCTCCTACCTGTGCTTCAGGTGGTCCTGGGAAATCCCTGATCTAAGCTCTGTGCACTCAACATCCAGAATACATAAACTACTCAAAAAACAAAGAATTAAAAAAAAATGACTCACTCAAAAGATGGAGCAAAGAGCTGAACAGAGACTTCACAAGTGAGGAAGTAAAGACAGCTGAGAAACATCTTAAAAAGTGTGCAACATCACTAATAATTAAGGAAATGCAAATTAAAATGATTTTAAGATATCATCTCACTCCATAGGACTGGTTAGGATCAAGAAAACAAAAGATACCAAATGCTGGAGAGGTTGTGGGGAAAGGGGAACACTCATCCACTGTTGGTGGGAATATAAACTTGAACAACCATTATGGAAAGCAGTGTGGAGAACCTTTAAAAGACTCAGAATGAGCCTACTACCTGACCCAGTCATACCACTCCTGGGTATATGCCCAAAAGACTCATTCCACCACGAGATACATGCACATCCATGTTTATTGCAGCTCTCTTCACAATAACAAAGAACTGGAAGCAACCCAAGTGCCCCTCAACCAACAAGTGGATAAAGAAAATGTGGTACATCTACACAATGGAGTTCTATGCAGTGGTAAAGAAAGATGACGTCATGAACTTTGCAGGTAAATGGATGGAACTAGAAGCCATTATGCTAGGTGAAGTAACACAGTCCTAGAAAAACAACAATGAATGGTATCCTTCATTTGTGGAACAAGTACCTAGTTGTAAGGCAAACTGAGCAATGTTAATATTATATTTCTTTTAATCTGAAAGCAACTGTGCTGTTATAACGTGAATCCTGTAGTGTGCTCTAGAATTAACCTACCACTTATTTTCAGACTGGAATTTTGGTAGCTGGGTGGAGGGTATGTATGCATATTTTAGAATGATATAAAAATAAAGGGGAAAATGTGAATTCTTAAACATGATTCGGAATTAACACACAGTTTCTTTTCAGACGTCATGATTTTGTTATATGTGTGACATATATGCATATTTTGGAATAATACAAATTAGTGGGAACAACAACAACAAAAGAACTGGGAAAAAGAACTGACTGAAACAGTAACCTTCTTCCCAAACAATAAAACTCTGCATAGAAAAACTTTAAAAAGACTGAGAAAAGGATGCAAGACATGTACAGCAAAATGCATCAACTTGGGTGGAGTGAGGGACATAGAAAGGGGAATGAGTCTAAATTGGGCTGAGAAATGATGCATGAAATGCACAAAACTTCAATAAAAAAATTTTTTTTTCGTTTTTGAGACAGGGTCTCCCTTTAGACCCAACTGGCCTGGAGCTCACTTATGTAGACCAGGCTGGCCTCGAACTCACAGAGATCTGCCTGCCTCTGCCTGCTGAGTGCTGGGATTAAAGGTGTGAACCACTACACCCAGCCTAAGCTTGTTCTTGGCCTCCATGTTGGTGCTGGGAATCAAACTCAGGTCCTCTGCAAGAACAGTCAGTGTTCTTAATCGATGAGCCATCTCTCCAGCCCCAATAAAAATATTTTTAAAAAGAGTTCTCCACACTGCTCTCCATAGGGGTTGCAGGAGTTTGCAATCCCACCAACAATGAATGAGTGTATCCCTTTTCCCACACCTCTTCAACATTTGGTATCATTTGCTTTCTTGATCATGGCCAGTGTTGCCAGGGTAAGATGAAAATTTTTTTTTGTCTTTTTCTGAAACAGGGTCTCCCTCTAGCCTCAGTCACACCGAGCTAAAATCATAAAGTGGTTTTAATTTGCATTTTCTTAATTACTAATGATGTTGAACACTTTTAAAAATGTTTCTTAGCCATCTTTCCTACGTCTCTTGGGAAGTCTCTATCCAGATCTTTAGCCCATTTTTAATTGGGTCATTTGTTTTCTTGGTCTTTTGGTTTTGGGTTTTTTTTAGTAATTTATATACTCTGGATATTAACCTTCTATCAGATGTGTCACTGGTGAAGTCTTCCCCCCACTCTGTCAGTTTTCTCTTCCCTTATTTGTTTGTTTCTTTTGCTGTACAGATCCTGTTTAGTTAATGAGGTTCCATTTGTTGATTGTTGACTTTATTTCCTGCTCAACTATTGTCTGATTTAGAAAATCTTTTCCTACACCCATATAGGTTACTGCCAATGTTTTCTTCTCACATTTTCAGAGTTTCAGGTTTAACAATGAGGTCTTTGATCCATTTTGTACAAGGCAAAAGATAGGGGTTTAGTTTCATTCTTTTACAAGTGATGATCATGTTTTGTCAGTACAATTTGCTGAAGATACTGCCTTTCCTCCATTGAGTGTTCTTGACTCCTTTGTCAAATATCAGGTGCCTAAAATTACATGTACTTGTTTGGGTCTTCAAACGAGTACATGCAATTTTACAGGTCTGTTTTTGTGCCAGTGCCATGCTGTTTTTATGACTATAGCTCTGTAATATAGTTTGAAACCTGGTATAGTAATCCCCCCCAACATTACTCTTTTTGCTCAGGGTTGCTTTGGCTATCCAGGGACTTTAGGGTTTCAATGTGAATGTTAAGGTTTTTTTTCTAATTATTTGAAGAAAGTCATGGGGATTTTGATTGGGATTGAATTGAATCTATATATTATTTTGGGTAAAATGGTCATTTTTACTATAGTAATTTTTCCAATCCATGAGCATAGGAGGTCCTTCCATCTTCTGGTTTCTTCCTCAATCTCCTTCTTCAAAGATTTAAATTTTTCCTTGTAGAGATCTTTAATGTTTTTGGTCAGGTTTGTTCTGAGATATTTTTTGAGGCTGTTGTGAACGGGAGGATTTCCATGTACTCCTTCTCCAATTGCTTGTTGTTGGCATATAGAAAGGCTACTGATTTTGTAGATTAATTTTGTAACCTGACACATTTCTGAAACTGTTAATCATATCTAGGAGTTTTCTGGTAGAAATTTTGGCATCCCTTAGGTATAATATATTGTCTGCAAAAATAGATAGTTTCACCTCTTCTTTTCCAATTCTTTTAATTTCATCCTCATATCTTATTGTTCTATCAAGAGTCTCAAGCACTATATTGAAGAGGAGTGGAGATAGTGGGCAGTTTTGCCTGGTTCCTGACTTTAAGGGGAATGCTTCTCATTTTTCTCTATTTAGAATGATGTTGGCTCTGGGTTTGTTGTGTATAGCATAATTATGTTGGAGCTCCACTCCAATTCCCTCTAGGACCTTAAACATAAAGACATGTTGAATTTTATCAAAGGCCTTTCAGCACCATTTGAGATGACCATATGGTTTTTGTCTTTGAGTCTATTTACATTTATTGATTTACATATGTCGAGCCATCCCTGAATCTCTGGAATAAATTCAACTTGATCATGGTGAATGACCTTTTTGATGTGTGCTTGTATGAGGTTTGCAAGTATTTTGTTGAGAATTTTTGTATTTATATTCATTAAGGATATGGGTCTATAGTTTTATTTTTTGGTTGTATCTTTGCCTGGTTTTGGTATTAGACTGATGCTGACATCATAGAAGGAATTTGGGAGATTTCCCTCTGTTTCTATCTGTATTAGTCACTTTTCTGTTGCTGTCATAAAACACCATGACCAAAGGAACTTACCAAAGGAAGAGTTTATTTGAGCTTACGATTGATGGTTCCAGGGAATTTGAGTCCATTGTGGCAGGAAGCATGGTGGCTGGGGCTGGAGCAGCAAGCTGAGGGTCACATCTCCCAATGAACACAGGAAGCAGAGAGAGAGAGACTGGAGACCACGAGGCTTGTTAAACTCACTAAGCCTGTCCCCAATGACGTACTTCCTCCAACACGGCCACACCTTCTAAGACCTCCAAGAACAGTGCCACCAACTAGAGATAAAATGTCTGAACACTTAAAGCCTATGTGGGGACACTCTCATTCAAACCACCACACTATCCTTTTGAGTAACTTAAGTAATATTGGTTAAAGTCCTCTTTAAATATCTGGTAGAATTCTGCCATAAATCCATTTCAATTTCCCTATATGTTATGGGGCTGTTTAAGTTGTTCTCTTCTTGGTTGAGCCTTGGTACTTCCCATGATTTCAGATATTCATCCATTTCTCTTAAGTTTTCAAATTTAATAGAATATAGATTTTTAAAATATTCCCATATAGTGTTCTGGGTCTTTTTGTTATCTTGTGATACTTTCCTTTTCATCTCTAATTTTGTTGATTTTGAGTTGGTCTTTCTTTCTTTTGGTTAATTGGGCTGATGGTCTGTCTATCTAGTTTATCCTTTCAAAGAACCAGCTCTTGGGGCTGGAGAGACAGCTTAGTGGTTAAGAAAGCCAACTGCTCTTATAGAGGACCAGGGTTTGATTCCCAGCACCCACATGGTGGCTAAGAACTGTCTTTAAGCTGGGCATGGTGGCACATTCCTTTAATCCTAACACTCGGGAGACAGAGGCAGGCGGATCTCTGTGAGTTTAAGGCCAGCCTGCTCTACAGAGTGAGTTCCAGGCCAGCTGGGGCTATAGGGAGACCCTGTCTCAAAAACAAACAAACAAAAAAAAGAATCAGCTCTTGGATTCATTGATTCTTTGTATTGTTTTCTTTGTTTCTATTTCATTAATCTCTCCTCTGATTTTCATTATTTCTTCTTGTGTATTGGGTTAGGGATTTATTTGTTGGTGTCTTTTAAGTGACTTGAGTTGGAACGTTAAGTCATTTATTTGTGCTCTTTCTGTTTTGTTTGTTTTGTTTTGTTTTGTTTTGGTCTTTTTTATTTCCTTTTTAATTTTTGTATTTATTTTGTATGTGTATGAGTGTACTGTCTGCATGTAGGTTTGTGCACTTGTGTCGTGCAATGCCACAGAGGTCAGAAGAGGGTGTCAGATTCCCCTGGAATTGGAGTCAAAGATGGTTCTCAGCCACCATGTGGGTGCTGGTGATTGAACCTGGGTCCTCTGCAAGAGCAGTTGGTGCTCTTAACCGCTAGGCCATCTCTCCAGCCCCATTGTTTTGGTCTTTTTGAGACAGGGTCTCCCTTTAATCCCAGCTGGCCTGGAGCTCACTATGTAGACCAGGCTGGCCTGGCCTTGAACTCACAGAGATCCACCTGCCTCTGCCACCCAAGTACTGGGATTAAAGGCGTGTACCACCATGCCTGGCTTCTTGTTGTTATTTTTTTAATGTAGGCACTTAGAGCTATAACTTTCCCTCTTACGACTGCTTTAAAAGTGTCCCGGATTTGAGATCTCCTGAGCCCAGCGGCAGGAAGAGGGGCGCGGGCTGAAGAGCCCCCCCACCCCCCCCCCCGCCAACTGAGATTACGAAGAAGGATCTGAAGGAGGCAAGCAAAGCACGCCTTCAACACAGTGAAGAGGCATTTAGGACTCACATTGGAATACAGGCAAGGAGAAGCCCATATGCCAGGATCACGAAGAAGAGACTACACTGGAAAGGTGCAGGATAATCCCATGCCAAGCTTTACCAACCCTATGGATGACTCCTGCAGTGGGATCCCTCCGGGGATGCCCCAGGACACTGACATCAGAAACACAATTGGGAACATACTTAAAGAACTACAAGATCATAAAGAACAAATTAAAGAACTAAGAAAAGAGAATGAGGACCGAGAGAGAGAGAATGACAAGCTCCGGAAGGAAGTAGAAACACTGAAAAGATCCCATGCTGAAAAAGAAAAAGAAACCAACCAGCAAACAAAAGAGCTACAAAAAGAGATCGAGAAGCTCCAAAAAGAAATAGAAACACTAAAGAAATCAGAAGAGGAAATGAAAAAGGAAATCAAACACTCATCCATTCAAGAGGAAAGGAATGAAAAAAGCCTCAGAAGCAGAATGGAGGAAGCAGAACAAAGAATATCAGACCTGGAGGACAACACAGAACAACTAAAAACCTCAAGGAAAGATTATGAAAAATTTAAAAATACACAAAAATGGAACAACCAGGAGCTGTGGGACACTATGAAAAGATCAAACCTCCGCATCATAGGAATAGAGGAAGGAGAAGAATCCCAAGAGAAAGGTATTGATCAGATCTTCAACAGAATAATAGATGAAAACTTCCCCAAACTAAAAAAGGACAAACCAATACCAATACAAGAAGCACATAGAACTCCAAACAGACAAGATCAGAAAAGAAATTCTCCACGCCACATCATAGTTAAAATGCTGGACACCCAAAACAAAGAGAAAATTCTTAAAGCGACAAGAGAAAAACAACAAGTGACCTATAAGGGGAAACCTATCAGAATAACAACGGACTTCTCACAGCAAACGATGAAGGCAAGAAGAACCTGGAGCAAAGCATTCCCAGTGTTGAGGGACAATGGATGCCAGCCCAGGTTACTATACCCAGCAAAAATGTCAATCATAGTGGAAGGAGAGAGGAAAATCTTCCATGACATAAACAACTTGAAAGAATACATGTCCGGAAAACCAACCCTTCAGAGAATACTTGAAGCAATCCAAAGAACAGAAGAAAGGAGCAACCAACCCCAGGCAACTAGAAGGAGAAATCAATAAAAGCATAACTGCAGAAGTAGAAACCTAAATCAAAACCGCAGATGGATAATAAGGCAAAAGGAAGCAACACAAACCTATCAGTCATAACCTTAAATATTAATGGACTAAATTCCCCAATCAAAAGACATAGACTGGGAGACTGGATTAGGAAACAGAATCCATCGATATGCTGTCTGCAAGAAACACATCTTACCTTCAAGGACAGGCACCACCTTAAAGTGAAGGGATGGAAAAAAATATTCCAAGCAAATGGTACCAAAAAGAAAGCAGGTGTTGCTATTTTAATATCGGATAAAATAGACTTCAAAGTAAAAGAAATCAGAAGAGACAAAGAAGGCCATTACATTTTCATCAAAGGAACAATCCACCAAGAAGATTTCACAATTATGAATATATATGCCCCAAATTCTGGTGCACCAAACTTTATAAAGACAATTCTCCAGGACCACAAGTCACAGACTAACCCCAGCACACTCATAGTGGGAGATTTCAATACCCCACTGAGTCCTTTGGATAGGTCAACAGGACAAAAAATAAACAGAGAGACATCTGAACTGAACGATATGATACACCAAATGGACCTCATAGACCTCTACCGAACATTCCATCCTAATACCAGAGAATACACTTTCTACTCAGCACCCCACGGAACATTCTCCAAAATCGACCACATCCTGGGACACAGAAGAAACCTCTACAAATACAAAAAGATTGAAATAATTTCATGCATCCTGTCAGACCACAGTGCAATGAAGCTCAACATCAACACCAGGACAAGCCCTCCTGCCTACAAGAACACATGGAGACTAAACAACACACTCTTGAATAATGAATGGGTCAAGGAAGAGATAAAGAAAGAAATAAAAACATTCCTGGAACTGAATGACAATGACAATACAACACAACAAAACCTATGGGATACCTTAAAAGCAGTCCTAAGAGGGAAATTTATAGCCCTGGGTGCCTACATTAGAAAAACAGAAAGAGCACAAGTGAATGATCTAACACTACAGCTAAAAGCACTTGAGAGGCAACAACAGATGAACCCTAAACGCAACAGACAGGAAGAAATAACAAAAATCAGAGCAGAAATCAATGAAATAGAAACAAAGAAAACAATACAAAAAATCAATGAAGCCAAAAGTTGGTTCTTTGAAAGAATAAACAAGATAGACAGACCTCTAGCCCAGTTAACAAAAAGAAAGAAGGAACAACTCCAAATCAATACAATCTGTGATGAAAAGGGAAATATCACAACGGACAAGGAAAAGATCAAGAAAATTATATGGGAATATTACAAGAACCTATATTCTACCAAGTTTGAAAATCTAGAAGAAATGGATGAATATCTGAAATCCTGGGAATCACCAAAGCTTGGCCAAGAGGAGACCAGCAGCTTAAACAGACCCATAACATATGAAGAAATAGAGGATGTAGTAAGAAGCCTCCCAACTAAAAAAAGCCCAGGCCCAGACGGTTTCACAGCAGAATTCTATAAAACATTTCAAAAAGACCTACAACCATTATTTCTGAAACTGTTTAGAAGTATACAATCAGAGGGAATTCTCCCAAATTCCTTCTATGAAGCCAACATCACTCTATTACCAAAACCAGGCAAAGATCCAACTAAAAAGGAGAATTATAGACCCATCTCCCTCATGAACACAGATGCCAAAATTCTAAACAGAATACTGGCAAATCGCATACAGACCCACATCAAGAAGATCATCCATCATGACCAAGTTGGATTCATACCAGAGATGCAGGGATGGTTCAACATACGAAAATCAATAAACATCATCAAACACATAAACGGAATCAAAGACAAAAACCACACCATCATCTCAATTGATGCTGAAAAAGCCTTTGACAAAATCCAGCATCCCTTCATGCTTAAAGTCCTAGAAGGAATTGGATTGGAGGGATCATTCCTCAATGTAATCAAAGCCATATACAGGAAACCCACAGCCAATATCATCCTAAATGGGGAAATGACAGAAACATTCCCTTTAAAGGTAGGAACTCGGCAAGGCTGCCCCCTGTCACCACTCCTCTTCAATATAGTGCTTGAAACACTTGCTAGAGCAATAAGGCAAGAAAAGGATATTAAAGGAGTACTAATTGGAAAAGAGGAAGTCAAACTATCCCTATTTGCTGATGATATGATTGTTTACTTAAGGGATGCAAAAAACTCCACCAGAAAACTCCTAGAAACGATTAACAGCTTCAGCAAAGTGGCAGGATACAAAATTAACCTTAGAAAATCAATGGCCTTTCTTTACACCAAGAACAAGCAACTGGAGAAAGAATTCAAAGAGACCTTCCCACTCACAATAGCCTCAAAAACAATAAGATACCTAGGAACAAACCTAACCAAAGACACCAAAGACCTCTACAACAAAAATTTTAAACCCTTAAAGAAAGAAATTGAAGAAGACATCAGAAGATGGAAAAACCTCCCATGCTCATGGATTGGGAAAATTAACATTGTAAAAATGTCCATTTTACCGAAACTCTTGTATAGATTTAACGCAATTCCAATCAAAATCCCCAAGAGTTTCTTCACAGGCTTGGAAAAAAAAGTCCTTAAATTCATTTGGAAAAACAAAAGACCCCGAATAACCAAAACAATCCTGAGCAAAAAGAGCTACACAGGGGGATCTCCATACCAGACTTCAAACTATACTACAGGGCTATAATCATCAAAACAGCCTGGTACTGGCACAAAAACAGACCTGTTGACCAATGGAACAAAACTGAAGATCCAAATCTGAGCACATACAATTTCAGCCATCTTATATTTGACAAGGGGGCTAAGAAGCCACAAAGGTATTCTTCTTATAAAAATTACTCTTTCTTGTTCTCATTATTGAAACTCTCTATTTTCTTTGCTAAGAGAGTTGTGTCATCAGACAATCCCTTCTTTTCATTTTGGAAACACGGAATTACTAATATGTCAATATTTTTTGGCAATCATTTATTTTCAGAGCATGAAATATATCACTTAATTCACTTGTCCTTTAGGACTGCTACTGAGAGAGCTGTTGCCATTCTGATGTGTTTTCCATCGTAAGAGAGTTGACATTTTTCCCTTTCAGCTCTTAACATTATTTCTTTGATATGTATTTTTTTAATTTAATTTATTTTTGTATGTGTATGAATGTACTGTCTGCATTAAGGTTTGCGCACCCGTGTTGTGCAATGCCGTGGAGGTCAGAAGAGGGTCTCAGATTTCCCTGGAACTGGAGTTCTCCTGGAATTG
Organism: Rhizomys pruinosus; assembly: GCA_009823505.1. NCBI lineage: Eukaryota > Metazoa > Chordata > Mammalia > Rodentia > Spalacidae > Rhizomys > Rhizomys pruinosus. Next base: position 1,304,529 of record VZQC01010507.1, read on the forward strand.
GAGTTACAGATGGTTCTCAGCCACCATGTGGGTGCTGGGGATCAAACCCGGGTCCTCTGCAAGAGCAGTCAGTGCTCTTAACCACTAGGCTATCTCTCCAGCCCTTGATATGTATTTTGATGTCTTGATTATAATATAATATCTCTGCTCCTTTTTCTATCTGATGGAATCTTTATTTCTCCCCTGGATTCTTAGATCTGATCTTGTGATCTCATATTCCAAAGTTCTTCAACATTGTGGTCATATTTATTTCCTTTTTTCTTCTTGATATTTGAATACAGCTTTTAACTGACCTTCTCCTCCAAAACTGTTTTCCTATTTTTCTGCTTGCTTCAAAAACAGTGATGTTTTGCACTATGATTTTATTTGATTCATTAGAATTTTTTAATTTATTTATTATTTTTTATGAGTGTACTGTCTGCATGTAGGTTGGTGTACCCATGTTGTGCAATGCCACAGAGGTCAGAAGAGGGCGTCGGATTCCCCAAGAACTGGAGTTAAAGATGGTTCTTAGCTGCCATGTGGGTGCTGGGAATTGAACCCGGGTCCTCTGCAAGAGCAGTTGGCTCTCTTAACTGCTGAGCCATCTCTGCAGCCCCCTGGAATTTTTATTTCCAAGATTTCTATTTGATTTTTTTCAAAATCTCAATTCCCTCATTGAATTTTTCTTCAATATTGCTAACAATTTTTGTCCATTTTACTAATTTTCTCATTCATTTTTTAAAACTTTCTCTTTTAGTGAGGTGCTGGTAAGGCAAGGCGGATCTGCCTTGGCTCCTGAGGGGCACACCACCAACCCCAGAAGTCCCGGCTTGGGCTCCAGACAAGCACACGGACTCAGTGAGGGGCCGATAAGACAAGGCAGAACTGCCCTGACCCTTGGGGGCCTACCAGCGTGCGGGCCAAAGTAGCAACACACACCCCTACCCCACTCAACCCTCCCACTCCCGGCAACCTAGTGGAGCTTTGATGCAGAAGACCTAACAGGCGCAGCATTAATGATTATAGTCTGGGAAGCCAATGATGAGGTGCCAGAATCCAAAGAAACAAATAAACAGACAAATCCACATGCCAAAGACACAGAGAAAAAACAACATGGAAAAAGCTCATAAAAATACACGCCAAACACTACCAACCCTACCGAAGATCACTACAATGAGATCTCCAAAGAAAGAAGCCAAGACACCAACCTTAGAAGAACAACTGTAGACATAATCAAAGAAATTAGAGAAATAAGGGAAGAGAATGAAAAACTCAAGAAGGACCTAGAGGGAGATAATGACAAACATTGAAAAGAACGAAAGGGAGAAAATGACAATCTCCAGAAGGAAGTGCAAATGCTGAAAAGATCACAGGCCAAAATGAACAAAGAAAATGACCAACGAACCAAGGAGCTACAAGATGAGAATGACAGACTCCAGAGGGAAGTGTAAAATCTAAAGAAATCACAGTATAAAATGAAAAAAGGAAATTGAACATTCATCCTATCACCAGGAAAAGGTGGGAAAAAGCCTCAGAAGCAGAATGGAAGACGCAGAAAAAAGAATATCAGATCTACAGGATAATACAGAGAAGCTAGAAAGCTCAAGTAAAGATTATGAAAATTTTAAAAAAACACAAGAGTGGAAAAACCAGGAAATGTGGGACACTATGAAAAGACCAAACCTCCATATCACAGAAATAGAGGAAGGAGAAGAATCCCAAGACAACACTATTGACCATATCCTCAACAGGAGAGAAAAAAATTTCTGCAAACTGAAAAAAGAAAATCCCATACAGATACAAGAAGCACATAGAATACCAAACAGACAGGACCAGAAAAGAAACTCCCCATGCCATATAATTGTTAAAACACTAGATGCTCAAAACAAAGACAAAATACTGAAAGCCACAAGAGATAAACAACAAGTTACATTTAAGGGGAAACCCATCAGAATCACAACTGAATTCTCAGTCCAAATTATGAAAGCTAGAAGAACAGAGACCAAAGTATTCCATGCGCTAAATGACGTTAGATGCCAACCCAGACTACTATATCCAGCAAAAATGTCAGTTATAGTTGGGGAGAAAGGAAAAATCTTTCCAGACATGAACAAGATGAAAGAATACATGGGAGTGCACAGAGCTTAGATCAGGGATTTCCCAGGACCACCTGAAGCACAGGACCACATGAAGCACAGACTACCCCCCTATATTAGTCACTTTTCTGTTGCTGTGATAAAACACCATGACCAAGGAACTTATAAAAGGAAGAGTTTATTTGAGCTTAAGATTGATGGTTCCAGGGAATTAGAGTCCATTGTGGCAGGAGGCATGGCGGCCGGAGCTGGAGTAGCAAGCCAAGGGTCACATCTCACAATGAGCACAGGAAGCAGAGAGAGAGCAACTGGAGACCACAAGACTAGTTAAACTCACTAAGCATGCCCCCAATAACGTACTTCCTCTAGCATGACCACACCTTCTAAGACCTCCAAGAACATTGCCACCAACTGGAGACAAATGTCTGAATATTTAAAGCCTATGGGGGACACTCATTCAAACCACCACATTCCACTCCCTGGTCCCCATAGGCTCCTGACCATATAAAATGCAAAATGCATTGAGTCCAACCTTAAAAGTCCCCATAGTCTTTACCAGTTTCAATGCCATTCTAAAGTCTACAGTCCAAAGTCTCTTCTGAGACTTAGGCCAATCTCCTAAAATGTAAGCTCCTGTAAAATCAAAAGACAAATTACATACTCCCAATGTACAGTGGAACCGAATACACATTCCCATTCCAAAAGGGAGGAATAGAGGCATAGTGAGGAAATACTGGACCAAAACAGGACCAAAAACCAGCAGGGCAAACGCCAAGTCCATTAGCTCCATGTGCAACTTCTGGGACTTGACTTCCAAAGGGCTTATATGGCTCAGCTCTTCCAGCTTTGCTTGCAACATACATCTCTTTCTTAGGCTGGTACCACTCCCTGTATGCAGCTCTCCTTGGCAAATATCTCACAGGTCTGGCATCTCGAATGTCTTCTTGGGGTCTCCGCTGCCAACCAGGCTTCACATTCACAGCTTCATGCAATGGCCTATCAGGGCCTTCTTTATGCAGGGACACCCCTGCTGCACTCTGCCTGACCTTGGCAGCTCTCTGAAACCGTGGAGGAAGAACTGATGACCCCTTCACTCTTGCAAACTTCATGCCTCTAAAGCCAGCACCACGTGAATGAAATTGCCGAATTTGGCTGCAAGTTCGGGATGGAATCTCTCCTACTTTAACCACATTTGCAATTTTTCTCTGCCCTGGACTTGTTGGAGGATTAGCTGGGTGTGGTCTTGCCCTGAAGGTACTGATTCTTTTGTTTACTTGTAAATCTCCAGGCCTCTCCTTAATCACTTTAGTCTCCTTATGAAAGGGAGCCTCTCCTTCACAAGCCTTGGCCACACCTTTAATCTTCCTAGTGTACTTTTCAGATCCAAACTGTACATTCTGCATTTCCTTCTGCCCCATTTGCTCTTTTTCACTGTAGATCTGTATAATATTCACCATTAAAAGCCACGCCACCATTTCTACATTAGGCTGTCTTGAAATATCCTCCGCCAAAGACATTAGTCCATTGCTTTTCAACTTAGCATCAGGCAAGCATTTGGGCTGTGGGCAAACTGCTGCCAGACTCTTTATCAAAATATCCCAGTTGCTGCCTAAGTCTTTATTTTCCTCTGGAACTACATTTTTTGCAGCAATGCTTTCTTCCAGGCTTCTACTAGAATGGCCTGTTAAGCTCTGCTTACAGTAGTCAACAGCTTTTCTAGCCCAAAGTTCCAAAGTCTTCCACATTTCTCCAAACAACCACATGGTTGGGTTCTTCACAGCCAACAGCCCACTCTCTGGTACCAAATAACTGTATTAGTCACTTTTCTGTTGCTTTGATAAAACACCATGACCAAGGAACTTATAAAAGGAAGAGCTTATTTGAGCTTAAGATTGATGGTTCCAGGGAATTAGAGTCCATTGTGGCAGGAGGTATGGCGTCCGGAGCTGGAGCAGCAAGCCAAGGGTCATGTCTCACAATGAGCACAGGAAGCAGAGAGAGAGAGCAACTGGAGACCACAAGACTAGTTAAACTCACTAAGCCTGCCCCCAATAACGTACTTCCTCTAGCATGGCCACACCTTCTAAGACCTCCAAGAACAGTGCCACCAACTGAAGACAAATGTCTGAATACTTACAGCCTATGGGGGACACTCATTCAAACCACCACACCCCCCCAACTGGAATTGCTGAGGGAATGTCCAAGTGGATTCTTTGGAGAACCTTCAGAACAGAAAGGGAAGAGTGAGTTAGACTTCCAATATATAAACAAAATTGGATACCTAAAACTTAAACAATCAACACTCCATAAACAAGGAGAAAAACAAATCAAACAAATAAAGGCATCTGAAGGAGGCAAGCAAAGCAAGCCTTCAACAGAGTGAAGAGGCATTTGGGATTCCCATTGAAATCCAGGCAAAGAGAAAACCACATGCCAGGGACACGACAAAGGGACATGGAAAAGGTGCAGGATAATTCCACACCAAGCTCTACCCACCCTATGGGAGATTTCTACAGTGGGATCCCCCTGGGGATGGCCCAGGACACAGATCTTAGAGGAACAATTGCAGACATATTCAAAGAGATCAAAGAATATAAAGAACAAGTCAGAGAACTAAAGAGAGAGAATGAAAAACTCAGGAAGGACCCAGAGGGCGAGAATGACAAACACCAGAAGGAAGTGGAAACAATGAAAAAGGAAACCAACCAGAAAAGCAAGGAGCTACAGGAAGAGATTGAGATGCCCCAAAAGGAAGTGGAAATATTAAAGAAATCACAAGATGAAATGAAAAAGGAAATCGAACACTCATCGAATTAAGAGAAAAGGAAGGGGAAAAGACTCAGAAGTAGAATGGAGGAAGCAGAACAAAGAATATTGGACCCGGAAGATAACACAGAACAACTAAAAACCTTAAGTAAAGATTATGAAAAATTCAATACACAAAAGTGGAACAACCAGGAATTGTGGGACACTATGAAAAGATCAAATGTCCACATCATAGGGATAGAGTAAGGAGAAGAATCCCAAGAGAAGGGTATTAATCAGATCTTCAACAGAATAATACATGAAAATATACCCAAGCTAAAAAAAGACAAACCAATACAAATACAAGATGCACATAGAACTCCAAACAGACAAGATCAGAAAAGAAACTCCCCCGGGCTGGAGAGATGGTCTAGAGGTTAAGAGCACTGACAGCTCTTGCAGAGGACCCAGGTTCGATCCCCAGCACCCACATGGTGAGTGAGAACCATTTTTAACTCCAGTTCCAGGGGAATCCAACACCCTCTTTTGACCTCTGTGGCACTGAATGACAAGGGTGCATAATCCTACATGCAGACAATACATTCATACACAAAAAAATAAATAAATAAATAAAATTTAAAAAAAGAAAAAACTCTCCATGCCATATTATAGTTAAAACACTAGACGCCCAAAACAAAGACAAAATTCTGAAAGCCACAAAAGAAAAACAACGTTACATATACAGGGAAACCCATCAGAATAACAACTGACTTCTCAGTGCAAACAATGAAAGCAAGAAGAACGTGGAGCAAAGCATTCCCAGTGTTAAAGGACTATAGATGCCAACCCAGGTTACTAAACACAGCAAAATATCGATTATAGTTGAAGGAGAGAGAAAAATCTTCCATGACATAAACAAGATAATAGAATATATGTCCAGAAAACCAACCCTTCAGAAAATACTTGAAGCAATCGAAAGGACAGAAGAAAGGAGCAATTATCCCCAGGTGCCTAGAAAGAGAAATTAATAAAAGCATAACTGCAGAAGTAGAAACTTAAACCAAAAATGCAAATGGATAATAAGGTGAAAGGAAGCAATACACATCTTTCAGTTTAGTTTAACCTTAAATATTAAAGGACTAAATTCCCCAATCAAAAGACATCAGTGACAGATTGGATTAGGAAACAGAACCGATCTATACACTTCTACAAGAAACCCATCTTACCCTCAAGGATAGATACCAAATTAAAATGAAAGGATGGAAAAAATATTCCAAGCAAATGATACCAAAAAGAAAGCAGGTGTTGCTATTTTATTTTATTTTATTTTATTTATTTCTGTATGTGTATTGAATGTAGTGTCTGGCATGCATGCCTGTGCACCCATGTCGTGCAATGCTGCAGAGGTCAGAAGAGGGTTTCGGATTCCCCTGGAACTGGAGTTCTCCAGGAATTGGAGTTTCAGATGGTTCTTGGCCGCCATGTGGGTGCTGGGGATTGAACCCGGGTCCTCTGTAAGAGCGGTCGGTGCTCTTAACTGCTAGGCCATCTCTCCAGCCCACTATTTTAATATCAGACAAAATAGACTTCAAAGTAAAAGACATCAGAAGAGACAAAGATGGTCATTACATCTTTATCAAAGGAACAATTGACCATGAAGATTTCACAATCATGAATATATATGCACCAAACTCTGGAGCAACAAACTATATAAAGACAATTCTCCAGGACCTCAAGGTACAGATTAACCCTGCACACTCATAGTAGGGGACTTGAATACCCCACAGAACACTTTGTAAAGGTCGACTGGACAAAGAACAAATGTAGAGACATCTGAACTGAATGATATGATACACCAAAGGGATCTCATTGACATCTACTGAATAATCCACCCTAATACCAGAGAATACACTTTCTACTCAGCACCCCATGGAACATTCTCCAAAATCGACTACATACTGGGACACAGAAGAAACCTCCACAAATACAAAAAGATTGAAATAATTTCATGCATTCTATCAGACCACAGTGCAATAAACCTCAACACTAACACTAGGATAAGCCCTACTGCCTACAAGAACACATGGAGACTAAACAACACACTCTTGAATAATGAATGGGTCAAGGAAGAGATAAAGAAAGAAATAAAAGCATTCCTGGAACTGAATGACAATGACAATACAACACAACAAAACCTATGGGATACCTTAAAAGCAGTCCTAAGAGGGAAGTTTATAGCCCTGGGTGCCTACATTAGAAAAACAGAAAGAGCACAAGTGAATGATCTAACACTACAGCTAAAAGCACTTGAGAGGCAACAACAGATGAACCCTAAACGCAACAGACAGGAAGAAATAACAAAAATCAGAGCAGAAATCAATGAAATAGAAACAAAGAAAACAATACAAAAAATCAATGAAGCCAAAAGTTGGTTCTTTGAAAGAATAAACAAGATAGACAGACCTCTAGCCCAGTTAACAAAAAGAAAGAAGGAACAACTCCAAATCAATACAATCTGTGATGAAAAGGGAAATATCACAACGGACAAGGAAAAGATCAAGAAAATTATATGGGAATATTACAAGAACCTATATTCTACCAAGTTTGAAAATCTAGAAGAAATGGATGAATATCTGAAATCTTGGGAATCACCAAAGCTTGGCCAAGAGGAGACCAGCAGCTTAAACAGACCCATAACATATGAAGAAATAGAGGATGTAGTAAGAAGCCTCCCAACTAAAAAAAGCCCAGGCCCAGACGGTTTCACAGCAGAATTCTATAAAACATTTCAAAAAGACCTACAACCATTATTTCTGAAACTGTTTAGAAGTATACAATCAGAGGGAACTCTCCCAAATTCCTTCTATGAAGCCAACATCACTCTATTACCAAAACCAGGCAAAGATACAACTAAAAAGGAGAATTATAGACCCATCTCCCTCATGAACACAGATGCCAAAATTCTAAACAGAATACTGGCAAATCGCATACAGACCCACATCAAGAAGATCATCCATCATGACCAAGTTGGATTCATACCAGAGATGCAGGGATGGTTCAACATACGAAAATCAATAAACATCATCAAACACATAAACGGAATCAAAGACAAAAACCACACCATCATCGCAATTGATGCTGAAAAAGCCTTTGACAAAATCCAGCATCCCTTCATGCTTAAAGTCCTAGAAGGAATTGGATTGGAGGGATCATTCCTCAATGTAATCAAAGCCATATACAGGAAACCCACAGCCAATATCATCCTAAATGGGGAAATGACGGAAACATTCCCTTTAAAGGTAGGAACTCGGCAAGGCTGCCCCCTATCACCACTCCTCTTCAATATAGTGCTTGAAACACTTGCTAGAGCAATAAGGCAAGAAAAGGATATTAAAGGAGTACTAATTGGAAAAGAGGAAGTCAAACTATCCCTATTTGCTGATGATATGATTGTTTACTTAAGAGATGCAAAAAACTCCACCAGAAAACTCCTAGAAACGATTAACAGCTTCAGCAAAGTGGCAGGATACAAAATTAACCTTAGAAAATCAATGGCCTTTCTTTACACCAAGAACAAGCAACTGGAGAAAGAATTCAAAGAGACCTTCCCACTCACAATAGCCTCAAAAACAATAAGATACCTAGGAACAAACCTAACCAAAGACACCAAAGACCTCTACAACAAAAATTTTAAACCCTTAAAGAAAGAAATTGAAGAAGACCTCAGAAGATGGAAAAACCTCCCATGCTCATGGATTGGGAAAATTAACATTGTAAAAATGTCCATTTTACCAAAACTCTTGTATAGATTTAATGCAATCCCAATCAAAATCCCCAAGAGTTTCTTCACAGGCTTGGAAACAAAAGTTCTTAAATTCATTTGGAAAAACAAAAGACCCCGAATAGCCAAATCAATCCTGAGTGAAAAGAGCTACACAGGAGGGATCTCTATACCAGATTTTAAACTATACTACAGGGCTATAGTCATAAAAACAGCCTGGTACTGGCACAAAAATAGACCTGTTGACCAATGGAACAAAATGAAAGATCCAAACTTGAGCACATACAATTTCAGCCACCTCATATTTGACAAGGGGGCCAAGAAGACACAATGGAGGAAAGACAGCATCTTCAGCAAGTGGTGTTGGCAAAACTTGTAGAAGAATGAAATTAAACCCCTACCTCTTGCCCTGTACAAAAGTCAACTCCAGATGGATCAAAGACCTCAATGTGAAACACCAAACTCTGAAGGTGATAGAAGAAAAAGTTGGCAGCAGTCTACAAGACATAAGTGTAGGAAAAGACTTCCTAAATCAGACAGGAGCTGCGTAAGAATTAAGGTCAACAATTGACAAATGGGAACTCATTAAACTCAAAAGCTTCTGTACATCAAAAGAAACAATAAAGGAAGTGAAGAGAAAACCCACGGAGTGGGAGGAAAGCTTCACCACAGATACATCTGACAATGCATTGATTTCCAGAATATATAATCTACTTAAAAAACAAAGAAGAAAGAAAACAAATGACCAACTCAATAGATGGAGCAAAGAGCCTTCACAAGTGGGGAATTAGAGATGGCTGAGAAACACCTTTAAAAGTGTTCAACATCACTAATAATTAAGGAAATGCAAATTAAAACCACTTTAAGATATCATCTTACTCCAATTAGACTGGCTAGGATCAAGAAAACAAATGATTCCAAGTACTGGAGAGGTTGTGGGGAAAGGGGAACACTCATCCACTGTTGGTGGGAATGTAAACTCGTACAGCCACTATGGAAAGCAGTATGGAGAACCCTTGGAAGACTTGGAATGAAATTGCCACCTGACCCAGCTATACCACTCCTGGGTATGTACCCACAAGACTCATCTTACTGCAGAGATATATGCATGGCCATGTTTATTGCAGCTCTCTTCACAATAGCAAGGAGCTTGAACCAACCCAAGTGCCCCTCAACTGACGAGTGGATAGAGAAAATGTGGTACATCTACACAATGGAGTTCTACGCAGTGGTAAAGAAAGATGACATCATGAACTTTGCAGGTAAATGGATGGAGCTAGAAGATATCATGCTGAGTGAAGTAACACAGTCCCAGAAAAACAAACGATGAATAGTATCCCTCATCTGTGGATGCTAGCGCCAATTACCTAATTGTATGGCAAACTGAGCAACATCAGTGTGATCTGAAAACACCCGTGCTCTTATATTGTAGAATCCCTTAAAAAAATAAACAACATCAGTGTGATCTGAAAACAACTGTGCTCTTATATTGTAGAACCCCTTAAAAAAATAAACAAATAAAGAAAAGAAAAAAAAAAGAAACTTCTCTACTAAAAAAAGCCCAGGCTCAGATGGTTTCACAGCAGAATTCTATAAAGTATTTAAAAAAGTATTACAACCATTATTACTCAAATTGTTTAGAAGGATACAAACAGAGAGAATTCTCCCAAACTCCTTCTATGAAGCCAGTATCACACTAATACCAAAGCCAGGCAAAGATAAAACCAAAAAGGAGAACTATAGACCCATCTCATTAATGAACACGGATGCAAAAATTCTCAACAAAATACTTGCAAACTGCATGCAGACCCACATCAAGAAGATAATCCATCATGACCAAGGTGGATTCATACCAGAGATGCAGGGATGATTCAACATATGAAAATCAATAAATATCATCAAGCATATAAATGGACTGAAAGACAAAAACCACAGGATCATCTCAATTGACGTGGAAAAAGCCTTTGACAAAATCCAGCATCCCTTCATGCTTAAAGTCCTAGAGGGAATTGGATTGAAGAGATCATTCCTCAATGTAATCAAAGCCATATAAAGGAAACCCATAGCCAATATCATCCTAAATGGAGAAATGACAGAAGCATTCCCCTTAAAGGTAGGAACTCAACAAGGCTGCCCCCTATCACCACTCCTCTTCAATATAGTGCTTGAAACACTTGCTAGGGCAATAAGGCAAGAAAAGGAAATTGAAGGAGTATTAATTGGAAAAGAGGAAGTCAAGCTATCCCTTTTTGTTGATGATATAATTGTTTACCTAAGGGATGCTAAAAACTCCACCAGATAACTTCTAGAAACGATTAAGAGTTTCAGTAAAGTGGAGGATATAAAATTAACCTAGAAAAATCAGTAGCCTTTCTTTACACCAACAACAAGCAACTGACGAATGAATACAAGGAGACCTTCCCACTCACAATAGCTTCAAAAACAATAAAATACCTAGAAACAAGGAACAACCTAACCAAAGACACCAAAGATCTCTACAACAAAAACTATAAACCCCTGAAGAAGGAAATTGATGAAGACATCAGAAGATGGAAAAACCTCCCATGCTCATGGATTGGGAAAATTAATATAGTAAAAATGTCCATTCTACACAAGCTATTGTACAGATTTGCAATCTCAGTTAAAATCCCCAAGAGTTTCTTCACAGGCTTAGAAAAAAAAGTCTTTAATTTCATATGGAAAAAGAAAAGACCCCCAATAGCCAAAGCAACCCTGAGTGAAAAGAGCAATACAGGGGGGATCTCTATACCAGACTTCAAACTATACTTCAGGGCTATAGTCATAAAAACAGCTTGGTACTGGCACAAAAACAGACCTATTGTTCCATTTGACCAATGGCACAAAACTGAAGATCCAAACTTGAGCACATACAATTTCAGCCACCTATTTGACAAGGGGACCATGAAGACACAATGGAGGAAAGACAGCACCTTCAGCAAGTGGTGTTTGCAAAACTGGATCACCACTTGTAGAAGAATAAAGTTAAACAACTAACTCTCACCTGTAAAAAAGTCAACTGCAGGGGCTGGAGAGATGGTCTAGCGGTTAAGAGCATGGACCACTCTTTCAGAGGAACGGGGTTTGATCCCCAGCACCCACATGGTGGCTGAGAACCGTCTTTAATCCCAGTTCCAGAGGAATCTGGCACCCTCTTCTGACCTCCACAGCATTGCACAGCACAGGTGCACAAACTTACATGCAGACAGTACATTCATACACATAAAAAATAAATAAAATAAAAAAGTCAACTCCAGATGGATCAACGACCTCAACATGAAATGCTGAAGGCAATAGAAGAAAACATTGCAGCAGCCTACAAGACTTCCTAAATCAGACAGCAGCTGTGGAAGAAATAAGATCAACAATTGACAAATGGGACCTCATTAAACTCAAAAACCTCTGTACATCAAAAGAAACAATCAAGAAGTGAAGAGAAAACCCACAGAGTGGGAGGAAACCTTCACTGCAGATACATCTGACAAAGCATTGATTTCCAGAATATATAAACTACTCAACTCTTGAGTCAACCTCATGCTGCCTTGGTGCTGCAAGCGAGTCGGACACAGTCCGGGCCCACCCTGCTCTGTAGACTTCCCACTTTGCCCTCAAGATGCCTGAGGAAGTGCACCATGGAGAAGAAGAGGTGGAGACTTTTGCCTTTCAGGCAGAAATTGCCCAACTCATGTCCCTCATCATCAATACATTCTATTCAAATAAGGAGATTTTTCTTATGGAGTTGATCTCTAATGCTTCTGATGCCTTGGACAAGATTCGTTATAAGAGTCTGACAGACCCTTCCAGGTTGGACAGTGGTAAAGAGCTGAAAATTGACATCATCCCCAACCCTCAGGAATGCATCCTGACTCTGGTGGACACAGGCATTGGCATGACCAAGGCTGATCTCATAAATAATTTGGGAACCATTGCTAAGTCTGGCACTAAAGCTTTCATGGAGGCTCTCCAGGCTGGTGCAGACATCTCCATGATTGGGCGGTTTGGTGTTGGATTCTATTCTGCCTATCTGGTGGCAGAGAAGGTGGTTGTGATCACAAAGCACAATGATAATGAACAGTATGCCTGGGAGTCCTCTGCTGGTGGATCATTCACTGTACAGGCAGACCATGGTGAGCCTATTGGTCGTGGTACCAAAGTGATCCTTCACCTCAAATAAGACCAGACAGAATACTTAGAGGAGAGGCGTGTCAAGGAGGTGGTGAAGAAGCACTCACAGTTCATAGGCCACCCCATCACACTCTATTTGGAGAAGGAACGGGAGAAGGAGATCAGTGATGATGAGGCAGAGGAAGAGAAAGGTGAGAAAGAAGAGGAAGATAAGGAGGATGAGGAGAAGCCCAAGATTGAAGATGTGGGATCAGATGAGGAAGATGAGAGTGGCAAAGATAAGAAGAAAACCAAGAAGATTAAGGAAAAATACATTGATGAGGAAGAATTGAACAAGACCAAGCCCATTTGGACCAGGAACCCAGATGACATCACTCAGGAGGAATATGGTGAATTCTAGAAGAGCTTCACCAATGATTGGGAAGACCACTTGGCAGCCAAGCACTTCTCTGTAGAGGGTCAGTTAGAATTCAGGGCATTGCTGTTCATCCCTCGGCGAGCTCCCTTTGACCTCTTTGAGAACAAGAAGAAGAAGAACATCAAGCTCTATGTCCATTGTGTATTCATTATGGACAGCTGTGATGAGTTGATACCAGAGTAACTGAATTTTATCCGTGGTGTGGTTGACTCTGAGGATCTGCCCCTGAACATCTTCTGAGAGATGCTCCAGCAGAGTAAGATCTTAAAAGTCATCCACAAAAACACCGTGAAGAAGTGCCTTGAGCTCTTCTCTGAACTGGCAGAGACAAAGAGAACTAGAAGAAATTCTATGAGGCATTCTCCAAGAATCTAAAGCTTGGAATCCATGAAGATTCCACCAACCGACGACGTCTCTCTGAGCTACTGCGCTATCACACCTCTCAATCTGGAGATGAGATGACGTCCCTGTCAGAATATGTGTCTTGAATGAAGGAAACACAGAAGTCCATCTACTACATTACTGGTGAGAGCAAAGAGCAGGTGGCCAACTCTGCCTTTGTGGAGCACGTGTGGAAGTGGGGCTTTGAGGTGGCTTACATGACTGAGCTAGTCGATGAGTACTGTGTGCAGCAGCTCAAGGAGTTTGATGGGAAGAGTCTAGTCTCTGTGACCAAGGAGGGCCTGGAGGTACCAGAGGATGAGGAGCAGAAGAAGAAAATGGAGGAGAGCAAAGCCCTATTTGAGAATCTCTGCAAGCTCATGAATGAAATCTTAGATATGAGTGGATAGAGAAAATGTGGTACATCTACACAGTGGAGTTCTATGCAGTGGTAAAGAAAGATGACAACATGAACTTTGAAGGTAAATGGATGGAGCTAGAAGATATCATGCGGGCTGGAGAGATGACCTAGCGGTTAAGAGCGCTGACCGCTCTTACAGAGGACCCGGGTTCGATCCCCAGCACCCACATGGCGGCCGAGAACCGTCTGAAACTCCAATTCCAGGAGAACTCCAGTTCCAGGGGAATCCGACACCCTCTTCTGACCTCCGCGGCATTGCACGACACGGGTGCACAAACTTGCATGCAGACAGTACATTCATACACATACGGAAATAAATAAAATTAATTTAAAAAAATTAAAAAAAAGAAGATATCATGCTAAGTGAAGTAACACAGTCCAAGAAAAACAAACAACGATAGGCTTGTATCTTCACCCTGCCGCCTTGTGACAAGCACGTATGGCTGGACAGCCAACATGGAGCAGATCATGAAGGTGACGACCTCCAATAGGCTTGTATCTTCACCCTGCTGCCTTGTGACAAGCACATATGGCTGGGCAGACAACATGGAGCAGATCATGAAGGTGACGACCTCCAATAGGCTTGTATCTTCACCCTGCTGCCTTGTGACAAGCACATATGGCTGGGCAGCCAACATGGAGCAGATCATGAAGGTGACGACCTCCAATAGGCTTGTATCTTCACCCTGCTGCCTTGTGACAAGCACATATGGCTGGGCAGCCAACATGGAGCAGATCATGAAGGTGACGACCTCCAATAGGCTTGTATCTTCACCCTGCTGCCTTGTGACAAGCACATATGGCTGGGCAGCCAACATGGAGCAGATCATGAAGGTGACGACCTCCAATAGGCTTGTATCTTCACCCTGCTGCCTTGTGACAAGCACATATGGCTGGACAGCCAACATGGAGCAGATCATGAAGGTGACGACCTCCAATAGGCTTGTATCTTCACCCTGCTGCCTTGTGACAAGCACATATGGCTGGGCAGACAACATGGAGCAGATCATGAAGGTGACGACCTCCAATAGGCTTGTATCTTCACCCTGCTGCCTTGTGACAAGCACATATGGCTGGGCAGACAACATGGAGCAGATTGTGAAGGTGACGATCTCCGATAGGCTTGTATCTTCACCCTGCTGCCTTGTGACAAGCACGTATGGCTGGACAGCCAACATGGAACAGATCATGAAGGTGACGATCTCCGATAGGCTTGTATCTTCACCCTGCCGCCTTGTGACAAGCACATATGGCTGGACAGCCAACAGGGAACAGATCATGAAGGCCCGAGTGCTTTGAGACAATTCAACAATGGGCTACATGATGGCCAAAAAGCACCTGGAGATCAACCCTGACCACCCCATCGTGGAGGACCCTATGGCAGAAGGCTGAAGCGGACAAAAATGACAAGGCTGTCAAAGACCTGGTGGTGCTGCTGTTTGAAACTGCTCTGCTCTCCTCTGGCTTCTCTCTCGAGGATCCCCCGACCCACTCCAACCGCATCTACCACATGATCAAACTAGGCCTGGGCACTGATGAAGATGAGCTGGCAGCAGAGGAGCCCAGTGCTGCTGTTCCTGACGAGATTCCCCCACTCGAGGGCGATGAGGACGCACCTCGCATGGAAGAAGTAGATTAGAACTCACACTGGGAAGCCGCCTCCCTCTGTACAGTTCTCCTTATGGCTCCCCGAGAAGCCCGACTGATCCTGTCCCACCTGGCTTTCTGCTGCTGTCTTAGTGATGATTACTCTCTCCTGTCCTTGGTGTCTTAAGGCATGAAAATTCCCTCCCTCACTAAATAGCAGGGTTGGGTGTTGTGTATTGTGGGGATTTTTTTTTGTTGTTGTTTATTTTGTTCTGAAATTAAAAGTATGCAAAATAAAGAAGATGCAGTTTTATACAAAAAGAAAAAACTACTCAAAAAACAAAAAAGAAAGAAAACAAATGACCCACTCAAAAGATGGAGCAAAGAGCTGAACAGAGACTTCACAAGTGAGTAATTAGAGATGGCTGAGAAACGTCTTAAAAAGTGTTCAACATTGCTAATAATTAAGGAAATGCAGATTATAACCACTGCTCGTGGGAATCTAAACTCATACAGCCATTATGGAAAGCAGTTTAGAGAACCCTTGGAAGACTCAAAATGAGCTTGCCACCTGACCCAGTCATACCACTCCTGGGTATTTACCCACAAGACTCATCCTACCACAGAGATACATGCACAGCCATGTTTATTGCAGCTCTCTTCACAATAGCAAGGAGCTGGAACCAACCCAAGTGCCCCTCAACTGACGAGTGGATAGAGAAAATGTGGTACATCTACACAGTGGAGTTCTATGCAGTGGTAAAGAAAGATGACAACATGAACTTTGAAGGTAAATGGATGGAGCTAGAAGATATCATGCTAAGTGAAGTAACACAGTCCAAGAAAAACAAACAACAAATGGTATCCCTCATCTGTGGATGCTAACACCAATTACCTAATTGTATGGCAAACTGAACAATGTTAATGTTATCTGAAAACAACTGTTCTCTTCTATTGTGAGTCTATTTTAAAAATAAAATTAAAAAAATACATGTCTAAGAAACCAACACTTTAGAAAATTCTTGAAGCAGTCCAAAGAACAGAGGAAAGGAGCAACTATCCCTAAGCAATCAAAGAGAGAAATCAACAAAAGCATAACAGAGTAAATACAAAGCTAGACCCATAAAAGACTCAAAATGAGCCTACCACCTGACTCAGCCGTACCACTCCTGGGTATATACCCACAAGACTCATCCTATCACAGAGATACATGCACATCTATGTTTATTGAAACTCTCTTCACAATAGCAAAGAGCTAGAACCAACCCAAATGTCCCTCAACTGATGAGTGGATGACAAAAATGTGGTAAATCTACACAATGGAGTACTACTCAGCGGTAAAGAAAGATGACATCATGAACTTTGCAGGTAAATGGATGGAACTCGAAGCCATTATGTTAAGTGAAGTAACACAGTCCCAGAAAAGCAAGCTGTGAATTGGTGGATGCTAACACCAAATCCCCAGGATGAAAGGCAAGCCGAGCAACATTATTGTGATATTTCTGTTTATCTGAATGCAGGTATATTGTTACAATGTAAATCTCTTAAGGGGCTCTAGAATTGATCCACCACTTACTTTCAGACTCTGTATTTAGTGTATATGAGGGGAAAGTATGTATTCATATTTTAGAGTAATAAAAAATTAAAGGAGGAAAATGTGAATTCCTGAACATAAAAAAAAAAGGATGGAGTGAAAGATGCAGGACATTTATGGCAGAATGCATGATCTGGGGTGGGGTGGGGGGGAAGGTAAAGGGGAATATGTCTAAACTGAACTGAGAAATGTCTGAAATACACAAAACATCAATAAAAGCATTATAAAAAAACTTACTCTTCTGTGTTTCTGACTTTACAAGTAGACTTGGCTGATTCTGTTTTTCTTTTAAATCTTCTTTCAGTTGATTAATTATTTTTTACTCATAAATTTTTGAAATCTTCATCTGGCATTTATTATATTACCGTATCTTTAAAATCAATGCTCGAAAAATTAAAATCTTTCAGATTATATGTTGTTGCTTTGCCCTCTCATGTTTATTGTGTTCTGTGTTGTGATTAGCATATCAGCTGGCTTGGATATTCTAGTTTATTTGGTCATCTTCTCATTGAACAACCTATTCTTTTTTTGCATTGTTTTGTTTTGTTTTGAGACAGGGTCTCCCTATTGTCCTGGAACTCACTATGTAGACCAGGCTGGCCTTGAACTCACAGAGATCCACCTGATTTTGCCTCCCAAGTGCTGGGATTAAAGGCATGTGCCACCACATGGGCTTAAAGACAGTTCTTAGCCGCCATGTGGGTGCTGGGACTTGAACCCGGGTCCTCTGCAAGAGCAGTTGGCATTCTTAACCACCGGGCCATCTCTCCAGCCCCCAAACAACCTACTCTTGAAGGCTTAGTCCCCAGTACTATCACGTGGGGAGAAAACAAAGTGCTGTAACCTAGCGGTTAATAGCACCGACTGCTCTTGCCGAGGACCTGAGTTTTCGATCCCCAGCACCCACATGTTGACTGAGAACTGTCTTTAGCTCTAGTTCCAGGGCAATCCGACGCCCTCTTCTGACCTCCACAGCATTGCACAACAGGGGTGCACAAACCTACATGCAGACAGTACATTCATACATATAAAAAATAAATAAATAAATAGAATTAAACCAAACAATTCCCTTTGAATTCATTCAAACTTTGGTATCCTCTTTGATTTAAGTGAACATTGTTAAAATGAATTTTTCATTCTTTATCTAGGATTTCATAGACTTCACTTCTTTGGAGTCCATGTTCATAGAGATAATAATTTTGGAGGAGTCATGTTCCCTTGATTTTTCATGTTTCTAATGTTTCTACATTAAGAACTGTGCATCTGGGATTTTGTCATTAGTTGGATCTTTTAATGAAAAAACGAATTTGAAATATTCACATTCAACTGAAACTAAGCTATAGTAGTAATTGTGGTATAGTTTCTGGACTCAGGTATAGCTCAGTAGTTAAAGTCTCAGGCCACATGGTCAAGACATCAGGCATCATATCCAGAGTCAATCTGAGAGTACAGTCTTGTGAGAATGAGCTTTATATTGTGCACACATTCTGGACTAACAACTTTTACCTAACCTGCAACCAAAAAGTTACTTTTTGTAATGTAAGCAAGTTCACTGAGCCATGTGCTTCCCTTGTGACTTAGTCATATGACCCTAATCCCGCAGGACCCTTCCTTGCCCTCCACCTGTAATTAGAATATCATGAGGAGGAGAGATATGAAGCTGGAGGCTGTGAAGAACCAGAAAGGAGGAATGTGGAGCCCTGTCCTTGGAACAACTGTCCCCACTGAGATACAAAGGAGGAAGTAGCTGAGTTTGCAGCAACCTTATTTCTGCCTATGTCTTGCAATGGAACATTTAGGCCAAGCTCTACAGCCATGGAAGAGATCTCAGGAAACTCAAGTCCAAGCCCACCTGTGCTGGGAAGACTCAAAAGAAGTATAATACCCCCCGAATTTACAGAACAGAGAAGCCCTACACGCTAAGATCAAGGCCAGGGCCGGATATCAAACTGGTGCAAGTCCCGTTCTTCCAAAGAGAAGAACCAGCTGAATAGTCCCAGCCCAGTGACTATAGTAACTTCCCACCCTGAGAGTGAGGTCAAGCATTTATCTGGGGGAGAGAAAATGGAGAAATGCACCAGTCGTGTATGTTGGGGAGACTGGATGCACTTCAAGTCCAACAAAGTGGAGAACTTTTAACATCATTTGGTCTTAAAAACCGCTTAAGAATGAATGGATTGGGAATGTAGGGTGATTCCTTGGGTCAAAGTCAGGGTTTGAATTTGCAAACTTGCCCACAGTTCACTGACAGCCAATCCTCATATTGGAAAGAGACCATCCCACTGTGTCTTCATCTGTCACCATCTTTAAACAGTCCAAGGGTAACTGATGAAGATATCCAGAATCAGATTCAGGAGGTGAAGGAAGCCAGGAAGAGACTGGCTGAGGCCTTGGAGGCCGACAGGCTTGCCAGGCAGGTGGAGAGTATGAGCAACTAAGATGATCTGAAAGCCAAATACAAAGTAGAACAAGGAAGTGAGGTGGCCTCTGGAAACTGATTCTCCATGAAGAACTTTCTTTTATTCTCATTTTAAATAGTGAACTTTCCGGGGCTGGAGAGATCGCCTGGCAGTTAAGAGCGCCAACTGCTCTTGCAGAGGACCCCAGTTCAATCCCCAGCACCCACATGGCGGCTGAGAACCATCTTTACTCCAGTTCCTGGGGAATCCGACACCCTCTTCTGACCTCCGTGGCATTGCACGACATGTGTGCACAAACCTACACTCAGACAGTACCTTCATACATATACAAAAATAAATAAAATCTAAAAAAAAAAAAAATAGTAGTTAAATAGTGAACTTTCCCAAAATGTTCTTTTTAAGTTCTTATTAAACAGTGCTGTTTTAAATACAGATTAAATTCTGATGCAAAAAGAGAATATCATGAATTGTGTCTATGCATGTTTTACACATCAAATCATAAAAGTGTTGAAAACAGTAATGTTCTCATTGCAAACAATGAGAGAAATTGAACTGTTAGTAGTTGTGATTGTGGTATTCTAGGTCTAGAGCTCGAAGGGCAATATTATCCAGTAAGGTAAGGATCTGGCTTTTACTTCCTTGGTTCATGCTGGAGATATTGTTTCAATAAAGAATAAGCAAAACCCTAGCTTGAGAGCCCAATTCCAGGAGAAATATGAAGGAACAAGTTTACAGTAGTTCAGGTCTACTCAGGACCTTAAAATGGATGCATAGAGTCAGAGTGCTCTTTATTGAGGCACAGCTGTGATGTGGCTTAGTAATGCTACATAATTCTACCTGCAGAAATAAGCACCACTGATGTAGAGACCTGTTGTGGAAATTGCATATTTAATTAAAAATAATTGCCCCTTCAAGTACAATTTTGGAGGAAACAGGAAGGAAGTATACCATAGTATATAGTAACAAATTAGTTACTAAGAATGGGAAAGAAAAACAAAAAAAGCAGTGTAAACTAACAATTAGTATTAGAACAAGTAACATATACACAATACAGAAGAGTTGGGATAAGGCCATGCCAGGAAAACAGAAAGAGGCAAAAATTATGCAGTCAGAAGTACAAGATTATTTTATTTATCTAAGTTGTAATATTTCTGTTTAAAACAGTACAAGGAAAGAAGAGAATGTTGAATTTTTATATTTGTCAATATAATTTTTTTAGTTTAACCTAAATTTAGAAGTTCTTTAAAGACAGAACATCTAACCCTTCACATGAAATGAAATAATCAGTATTTCCCTGCTCTATACTTAAATGGAGATTTATTTTACTTCAGAAGAAAATAGTTTCTTTTTTTAACAGCAAAACCAAATAACCCAATTTATTTATTATTTTTAAGCCAATTTTTATTGAAGCTTTGTGCATTTCATATAAAATCCAATCAAGTCTAGACCCATTCCTTGCCCCCTAACCCCACCAGAGCTCATGCATTCTGCCAAGGAAAAGAGTTTCTTAGATTGATCAATTTGCCTAACAGACAATATATAAAAGAACCTTATCAATGTTAACATTTATAAGTGAAACAGAAAATGCCAATTTAATTTTGACACTCTTAAATGTAAATATATATTTATATATGCTACTAAAGTCATCATAGGACAGAAAAAACTAAAATTAAATTAAATAAAAAACCAGGCAACAATAAACAGCATTAAACATTTCAAAATAACAGTGTTACCAAATGGTACTTGACTGAGTGTTCAAACCAAAGCTAACTTGCTTGCTTTATTTTTAGTATGTGAAAAGTTACTACAGATTCCAATGTAACCCTTTGGTGAACCAATTCATTTTCATATCTTGGATCAAAGGAACAGAGGAAAAAGCCCCCTAGCTCATTCATAGTAAATACTTATAGCTTAAAGAAATATTCTAGTGTGTGTGTGTGTGTGTGTGTGTGTGTGTGTGTGTGTGTGGAGGTCAGAGGACAACTTGCAGAAATTGATTCTCTCCATCTACCATCCGGGCTCTGGGGACTGACCTCGGACCTTTGTGTTGGCGCAGGGACTTTTACCTGCAGAGCCATCTCGCTGGCATTCCTTATAGCTTTTATTAAGTTTTTTGTTTGTTTGAAAATTGAAGTTGGGCCTAAAAGTGAAGCTTAAACCTATGAGAGTAGATTGAAAACACTTCTCAAAATCTTAAAAGAACTGCATGACCTTTAAAAATGATGTTCCAAAATCAGACAAAATTGGACAAACTTTTTAAAAAAGAACCCAAAGAAAGCACATGCCAATTAGAGGTTACCAAACTTAAACTCAGCCAAAGAACTTGCTATAGGTTACATAACTCCTGTCAAGAAATTAAAAAGGAGAGGGGGAACATGGGAAGAGTTGGAAGAGGAGAGGAAAGATTCTAAGAATTTTTATAACATATTTTAACAAGTGAGTACCATGATCTATAAAATGTTACCAATCAGGCCTTATAGACAATGTGAAATATAGATTTTACAACACTCTATCATCTTTCCCCAGAAAAATCTCTTAATTTCCTTCCAAGTTAACATAAAGAAAAGTGTAAATAAAGTATTCGTTTATAAAATTCTCAAAAAAATTTAAGCCAGACATGGTGGTGCATGCCTTTAATCCCAGTACTCAGGAGACAGAGACAGGCAGATCTCCATGAGATAGAAGCCAGCCAGATCTACATAGTGAGTTCCAGGCCAGGTGGGGCTACAGGGAGACCTTGTCTCAAAAAAATAAAAATATAAATAAAAATTTTAATAGTGTAGAATATAGAATAGATTTCCAGAGCTGCTTGACAAATCTACCTGAGTAAGGGTTACTTGGAAAACAGGAGACATAAATCACATAGGCTTTGACCAAGGCTTGTTGATACAAGAGTTTGTTTCCAAGAGGAAAAGGATAACTTCGACATGGTTAGTACTTTCAAGAGAAACTAACTTGTCTAGCCATTCAGTGAGGTGCACCATCGCATCGATGTGTAGACTTCCATTCTCTAGGAACATGCCTGTGCTTCCAGCTACAATACTTCTGTCAGCATTCTCGCTTTCTATTGATTTTATAACATCTGTACTGGTGAGAATAAAAGTCTGTATGTGTGTTCATTTTTTAAAAAATAGTGACTGACTTTATACCAAGATGAAATAGCAAGTTTAGTGCACTGGACTCTGTCCTTATGAAAGCAGTGAATCAACTTAGCCAGGCAAACTCCAAGCAGACAGATTCTGGAGGACATTTGGCTATGGAGTTGATTTGGAAACCAAATTTAAAAGATATGAGTAGAGGTTAATCATTTCAATTTTTCTAATTGAGAAGATAACAGTGTCATTAAAAAGAGGGACTGAACTTGAATAAAGAGTAGGATATTCTAAGTGAAGACAACGTTTGAAAAAAGACATACCCTAGCATTAAAACTGAAAAATATTTCTTAGCAGTCATTACTTTCAAAAAGGCATTTCTGCTGGGCGTAGTGGTGCAAGCCTTTAATCCTAGCACTTGGGAGGCAGAGGCAGGCAGATCTTTGTGAGTTCAAGGCCAGCCTGATCTACAGAGTTCCAGGACAGCTGGGGCTATTCGCTGCCTTTATGAATCACCCTGTGCAGTTCTTGTAAAAGTATAGCAATATCTATGTGACCTTCTTAGGTTAAGGACATTTTTGGGTGCTAAGCAAATGGTATTTAAGCCTTCCAGAAAACATATGAGGCAAACCTAGACACCAGAATCCTCTGCACCAATCTTAGGACATGTCCACGCTCTAAGCTGTACTACTCCTGTCAAGATCTTCACCCTCTATTGCTTTTACACTATCTGTAGTCCTCAGAATAAAAGTGTGCATGTGTGTGCGGGTATGTATGTATATAGGTATGTACAAAAATAGTGACTGACTTGACATCAAAATTAAATATCAACTCTACTTGAATATGCCAAAGTCTCATATTTCTCAATATGGAAAGAGGAGGCAGTAGAGATGGTACAGCAGTTAACAGCACTGACTGCTCTTGCAGAGGACCTGGGTTTGACCCTCACTACCCACATGGCAGCTTATAACCATCCATAACCCCAGTTCCGGGGGAATCAAGGCCCTCTTCTGACCTTTGTGGGCATTGCACGACAAAGTGCACCTGCAGGCAATACACCCATATGCATGAAATTAAAATAAATAAAATTTAAAATATGGAAAGCGTCACATGGTAATCACAAAATGCATAATGAAATTCTCCATATCATTACATTTCCATGATACCTGAGAGTTACAGAATAACCAAATAAGCTAATACTAGGGTTTCCAGGCATGCCTACTTTTACCCTATATTGCAGATATAACTTTTATATTAGTGTTTCACTCTTCCTTTAACATTTGGCAAGAAACCAGGAGGTGCAGAGTGAGGGACAAAAACAGAAATGATGAGAAGATAATTACGTGCTCAACAACACCCGGAGAATTGCACAAAGACCTGATATAGTGAGTAGGACGGCATGAATCATGAGGTAAAAAACAGCTTCCGAGTTAAGTGGCTGACCGCAAAAAAAAAAAAAAAAATGCATGGGAAAAGCGAATGAGCCCACGAGTGGGACAAAGAACCCACAAATGCACAGCATATATTTTTTAAACCACTTACCTGGGAATAGAAGATAACAATTGCAAAAATGAGATCATGAAAAGTTTTTACCCTGTGACCATATCACGAGATGCTCACAAGGTGCTCTGTCAAGAATAAAAATAAAAATAAAGAAGTGAGTGACTCTGTATCCAGATGGATGTCCAATTTGTTACCCAACCTGAAATAATTTCCTTGCTCAATTTTAGTGGTATTTTTAGTGGTGCTTGTATGAAATAAAGAAAAACAAAACAGCATTTCATGTTGTCATGCACCTTTTACTCTATTCCTTCCAATTTACCCAATTTTCCTATCAATGCCTGGAGAGAATGTTTATGCAGGATTGAGGTGGACTGTTTGTACAAGATGTTTAATGGGACTGCTCTGTAAAAATGGTTTTACATTTCTAGGTAAATAACCAAAGAAGTTTATGCAGTGGAAGAGACTTGATACTTTGAGATTATTTTTAATATGTGGTATAAGATTTAATTTTTAAGTTGTAATGAATAGTAAAGCACTGATATTTTTTAAGGTTTTAATTTCTGTTATTTTCGAATATGTGGACCAGGGCAGGTATTTGCATATGTGTGCAGGTATCCGTGGAGTCCAGAAGTGATGTGTCCCCCTTGAGCTGCAGATACAGTTGGGAGTGCCTAGCATGGGTTCTGGGAACCAAACTCGGATTCTTTAGAAGAGCAGAAAAATGTGTTTAACTGCTGAGGCAGTTCTCAAGCCCCTAAAACACTGATACTTTATTAAGAAAAAAAAAACTATCATCAATATAAGAATAGATGACTTAAAAATCTCCCTCCTCAAACTGATCCTTGAAAACCCAGTGCCATTTAAGGGATGAATAGATTCTTATTTCCTTTTTAAAAAATTAATACAGTTGATTCACATTTTCTACTTTCTTAAGTTAGCCAATGTTCACACTTGTAATAAGCAGTTACATACCATTTACAGACTCTATTCTAAGGAAAATTCCAAAGTTTTAGAAAACTATTCAAACTAGCTATCAACAAAAGCTAAGTAGAGAATCCCTGGAGATAAATACTATTATAAACCAAATGAACTTAAAAGATATGTGCACAATATTCCATCCAAATAACAAACAACACACTTTCTTCTCAGCAACCCATTGAACTTTCTCCAAAATTGACTACATATTAGGACATAAAGCAAGCCTCAATAATTTTAGGAAAATTGAAAGAACATCCTGTATCTTATCTGACCACAAAGAGATAAAGCTGGATATCAGTGACACTTAAAATGGGGGAAAGTACACAGACTCATGGTAACTAAACAACATATTACTGAATGAAAACAGAGACAAGAAAAGATTCAAGAAGGAAATTTTAAAATCCCAAGAACTGAACAAAAATGAAAACACAGCATACCACAATCTATTGGGCACAATGAAGGAAGGCAGGGTTTTTTTTTATTATTTATGAGTATGAATGTACTGTCTGCATGTAAGTCTGTGCGCCTGTGTCGTACAATGCCGCAGAGGTCAGAAGAGGGCATCAGATTCCCCTGGAACTGGAGTTAAAGACGGTTCTTGGGCTGGAGAGATGGCCTAGCGGTTAAGAGCACCAACTGCTCTAGCAAAGGACCCTGTCTAATCCCCAGCACCCACATGGCGGCTGAGAACCGTCTTTGACTCTGGTTCCAGGGGAATCTGACGCCCTCTTCTGACCTCGCGGCATTGCACCACACAGGTGCACAGACCTGCATCCAGACAGTACATTCATACACATAAAATAAAATAAAAATAAAAGACGGTTCTCGGCCACCATGTGGGTGCCAGGGATCGAACCCGGGTCCTCTACAAGAGCAGTAGGCGCTCTTTACCGCTAGGCCATCTCTCCAGCCCAGAAGGCAGTCTTAAGAGGAAAGTTTACAGCAGTAAGTGCCCACATCAAAACCTTGAGGGATCTTATATTTTAAAATTAATCATAAAAAGAAAAAAATTAAACATGCACCTGAAGGCCTAGGAAAAATAAGACATACAACCCCCCCCCAAAAAAAGAATAGGAAGAGACAAATAATCGAAATCAGGGTGAAATTAATGAAATACACACAAACAATAAAAACACAGAGAGTTCATGTCTGACAAACCAGCCCTACAGAGAATACCGGAAGGAATACTAGGGACTGAAGAAAGGAATAAGCACAGCCACGAGACTAGTGAAAGAAAACAAAGTTACAATTAGAGAATATGTAAAAGAAGACTCAGATCACAAACAGAAGATAAAATGAGAGTAATCCATATACATTTTTCAATAATAACTTTAAACATCTCACTCCCCAATCAAAAACAGGTCAGTTGAATGGATTAAGGAACAAAACCCACCAGGCAGGTGTGGTGGCACACACCTTTGATCCCAGAACTCAGGAGGTAGAGGCAGGAGGATTTCTGTGAGTTCAAGGCCAGCCTGGGGCTACAGGGAGACCCTGTCTCCAAGAACCAAAAAAAAAAAAAAAAAAAACAAGGAAACACAATCCATCTTTTTTATTGTCTATCAGAAACTCATATTACCTTCAAAGATAGGTACCACCTTAGACTGAAAGTATGGGAAAAATATTTCAAGAAAATAGAACCAAGAACTAAGCAGGTGCTGCTACCCTAACATCTGAAAAAAAAATGGAATTCAAATGGAAATTAATCAGAAGAGATAAACAAAAGACATTTCATTCAGATCAAGGGAACAATCAACCAAGAAGCATTACAATAACAAACATACATGCATCAAACACTGGTGCACCCAATTTCATAAAAAGACTACTACTGAACTTCAAGAAACAGATTCATCCCAACTCAGTAATCTTAGGTGACTTCAATACCTCACTTTCTCCAATAGACTGTTCAAATGGACAAAGAATAAACAGAATTAAATGATATACATCAAATGGACCTAACGGGCATCTGATACAGCAAAAGAATCTCTAGTAACTACATGCATTCATAGAGATTAAAAAATACACTATTGAGCTGAGTGTGGTAGTGTACACCTTTAATCCCAGCACTTGAGATACAGAGGCAGGCAGAGATTGACAGACCCTTAGTTCAGCTAACCAAAAGAGCAGAACTAAATCAATAAAATCAGAAATGAACAGGCAAACATTACAACAGAAAACCAAAGTAATCCAGAACATTTTAAGGGAACACTTTAAAAACCTATACTTCATCAAATTAGAAAATCTAAAAAAAAAAAAAAAAGATGAAATTCTCCATACAACTGGACCACCAAAGTTAAATCAAGAAGCGATCAACAACTTAAACAGACCCATAAGAAGTAAAGAGATTGAAACAGTAATACAAAGTCTTCCAACTAAAAAAGGCCAAGGTCCAAATGGATTCACAGCAGAATTTTACCAGACATTCACAGAAAAACTACAACAAATACTGTTTAAATTAAAACAGTATTCAAAAAGACAAAAACAGGGGCTGGAGGGATGGCCTAGTGGCTAAGAGTGCCGACCGCGACCGCTCTTGTAGAGGGCCCGGGTTTGATCCCCAGCACCCACATGGCAGCTGAGAACCGTCTGTGTAACTCCAGTTCCAGGAGAAATCCAGTTCCAGGGGAATCCGACACTGTCTTCTGACCTCCGCGGCATTGCTCGACACGGGTGCATAGACCTACATGCAGACAGTACACTCATATAAATAAATAAATAAATAAATAAATAAATAAATAAATAAATAAAATTTTTTAAAAAGACAAAAACAAAGAGAATTTCCAAAATCTTTTTGTAAAGCCAATATTACTCTAACACCAAAACCTGGTAAAAACAACAGTGAAAAAAAAAAGAAAAGAAAAAAGAAAACTACAAGCCAATCTCCCTGATAAATACAGATGCAAAAATTATCAATAAAATCCTTATAAACCTCCTGTAGGCATATATCACAGAGATCATCCATGATCAAGTTGGCTTGTTTTCAGAGATACAAGGATTGTTCAACACACATATGTCAATAAATGGCAATACATCTTTTAAGGATGTGATACTGGATAGGCTGACCAGGCTCTGGAGGGGGTGGTTCCACATGAAGGAAATGAGGAGTCACAAATTAGACTTGATAGGCCTTAAAAAAACATAATAGAGGTCAGGAAATCCAGCCAGGTGTAGCAAAGTGGGGATGGAGCTATGATGGGGGGGAGGGGTCAGAATATAGCCAAAATATATGAAAATCTCAGGAAAATCATTAAAAACTGATTTTATAAACATAAACTATGCTAGAGCCATAGTCACAAAAATAAATAAAAGGAAAACAAAGTTACCAGAATTAATGCATCCATCAAAAATATCTTTGTAGGTTATGATCTAAATTTCTCAGTCAAAAGACATAGGTTAGTAAATTGAATTAAAAATGGAACCCAGGATGGAGAGATGATATGCTGGACAGCTTTAGAGTCAACTTGACACACTTGGGTTCAGGGAGCCTCAATTGGGGAATTGTCTCCATTGGACTGGCCTGTGGCCATGTCTGTGACGTTTTCTTGATTTTTGAGTGTTGTGGGAGGGTCCAGCCCACTGTGGGTAATGCCACCCCTGAGCAGGTTACTATATGTTATATAAGAAAGCAGCCTGAGGGCTGGGCATGGTGGCACACACCTTTAATCCCAGCACTCAGGAGGCAGAGGCAGGCCAGACTGGTCGACATAGTGAGTTCCAGGACAGCTGGAGCTACAGGGAGACCCTGTCTCAAAAGAAAAAGAAAAAGAAAAAGGAAAAGGAAAAGGAAAAAGGAAGGGAGGGAGGGAGGGAGGGAGGGAGGGAGGGAGGGAGGGAGAAAGCAGGCTGAGCATGGACCAGGGGAGCAAGCCAGCAAGAAGCATTCCTCCATGGCCTATGCTTCAGCTCCTGCCTCCAGGTTCCTACACTGAGTTCCTACCTTAGGTTCCCTTAAGTAATGAAGTGTGACCTGGGAGATGTAAGCTAAATAAACCTGTTCCTCCCCAAGTTGGTATTGGTCAGTGTTTTGTCACAGCAACTGAAAGCAAACTAGAACAGACGGCTCATCAGTTAAGAGCACTGGCTGCTCTTGCAGAGGACCTAGGTTCAATTCCCAGCATGGCAGCTAACAATTCCAGTTACTGGGGATCTGATGCCCTCCTCTGACGTCCTCAACACTACATGACACAGGTACACTTACACACATACAGCCAATACCCTCATACACATAAAACAAAATAAAAATAATAAATAAAATATTTTAAATAAAAAATAATAAAGCACACTTAAAGGGAGACCCTGTCTCAAAAAAAAATTAAATTAAATTAAATTAAATTAAATACATCATGTGCCCCATGTCAATGAGAAGCACAACCTAGTGGAGAAATTGGCAGGTTTTCCAAGCCAATGGAACAAAGATAGGCTTCAAACAGCTAGACAGAATAACAGATAAAGAATTAATTTGGGGCTGGAGAGATTGCCTCGCTCTTAAGAGTACCGACTGCTCTTGCAGTGGACCCGGGTTCGATCCCCAGCACCCACATGGCATCTGAGAACCGTCTGAAACTCCAATTCCAAGAGAACTCCAGTTCCAGGGAAATGCGACACCTTCTTCTGACCTCCGCGGCACTGCACACAACATGAGTGCACAGACCTGCACGCAGACAGTACATTCATACACATAGAGAAAAATAAATAAAAAACTTAAAAGAATTAATTTCATACTGATTAAAGAAATAATCCATCAAAAGAATATTACAATTCTAAATATATAAACATCCAATAAAAGTGAACACAATTTCATAAACAACCCTACTGATAAAAAAAAAAAAAAAAGACCTGAGGACAAAAAAAAAAAAAAAAAAAAAAAAGATTGGTGCCCAGCATGGTAGCTCATGCCTTTAATCCCAGCACTTGGGAGACAGGGGCAGGAGGATCTCTATGAGTTGAAGTGAAGGCGAGCTTGGGCTACAGGGACCACCAGCTGGCCTGGAACTCACTGTGAAAACCAGGCTGGCCTTGAACTCACAGAGATCTGTCTGCCTCTGCCTCCCAAGTGCTATGATTAAAAGCATGTGCCACCACGCCTGGAGGAATTTTCTTTAAAATAGGCATTGCAATCGGATTCAAAGTAATTCTTTTTTTTTTTTTTTATGTGTATGAATGTACTGTCTGCATGTAGGTATGTGCACCCGTGCTGTGCAGTGCTACGGAGGTCAGAGAGGGTATCGGATTCCCCTGGAACTGGAGTTACAGATGGTTCTCAGCCACCATGTGGGTGCTGGGAATCGAACCTGGGTCCTCTGCAAGAGCAGTCAGTGCTCTTAACCGCTAGGCCATCTCTCCAGCCCCCAAAGTAATTCTTTTTTCTTTTTTATTTTTTGGTCTTTTAGAGACAGGGTCCCCCTATAGCCCCAGCTGTCCTGGAATTTGCTATGAGGACCAGGCTGGCCTTGAACTCACAGAGCTCCACCTGCCTCTGTCTCCCAAGTGGTGGGATTAAAGTCCCGAGTGCTGGGATTAAAGTCGTGCCACCACACCTTTCGAAAAGTAATTCTTAACAAATATAAGAAAAGCAAAATAAGGTTGTATTCAACAATATCTGACCACACTGCAATAAAGCTAGAAGTCAACAGAAAGAGAAACTATAGAATATTTACAAACTTGTGGATAATTAACAACATACTATTTAGTGATGATCATCAAAGAAATCAGGAAGGATTTTTGTAATCCCACAAGTGAATGAAATGAAAACAGCATACCAAAACAGGAATAAGGAAAGCAGTTCTAAGAGAAAAGCTCATAGTTCTATGTGCTTGCCTTACAAAATCAGAAATCAAAAATAAACAACTTAATGATACACTTAGGGCCTTGGAAAAGCAAGAACAAGCCAAACTAATTATAAGTAGATATAAAGAAATAATTAGGATCAGGTGAGAAATAACTGAAATGAAACAATAAGAACAATTCCAGAGTCAATGATACAAAGAGTTGGCCCTTTGAGAGAATAAATGAGATTGACACCCTTAGCCAAAGTAACCAGAAGAAAGAAAAGAACTGACTTAACAAAATTAAAGCTGAAAGGAAAGATATTATGAGATGCTAATGAAATTCAGAAAATCATTAGGACATTCCTTAAAATCTAAAAGGAAATGGATTAATTTCTTTTTATTTTTCTATTAATTTTATTTATTTCTGTATGTGTATGAATGTACTGTCTACATGCAAGTTTGTGCACCCGTGTCGTGAAATGCCGCGGAGGTCAGAAGTGGGTGTCGGATTCCCCTGGAGCTGGAGTTCTCCTGGAATTGGAGTTTCAGACGGTTCTCGGCCGCCATGTGGGTGCTGGGGATCGAACCCGGGTCCTCTGCAAGAGCGGTCGGGGCTCTTAACCGCTAGGCCATCTCTCCAGCCCGGAAATGGATTAATTTCTACAAGCATATGACCCACTACAATTAAGTGATGAGCCAAACACCTTAAATACATATAATTAAACAAGCAATGTATGAATGAATCAGTTTAAGAGGCTTAAAGTTAAAATTCCAAAAGTAAAAGTTTAATTAAAGTTTAAGAACTCTGACACTAGGGGACTCTGTGTTGATGCCAATAACTTATTTTTGTTTGTTTCAATGTGTAGTTTTTATTGAATTTTTCTGTACTTCATGCAAAAATCTTAATTATCTTTATATCCCCTCCTACATCCATACCCCGTCTACTGCCCCCCCACAGGATTTCATCCAGTCTGTCATATACGCTAAGTTTTATCAAGTCAAGTTTATGTCCCCAGATGGCCCGCAGTGCAAGTTCATCCACTGAAGTCTAGTCAGCCTACTAAGTCTCTCCCTTAAAAATGATCAATTCTTCCTCACCCAGCAATTATCAGCTACCAATAGTTCTTCAGCTAAAGTTAGTGCCTCCTGCCCATTTCTCCAGTTCTTTGCTAGGTTTTTGTCTGATGAGTTTGTGTGGGTCTCGTGCATGCTGAGACCACTGCTGTAAGTTTCTATGAACAAGTTGCCAGAGGCCTGGAAGGCCGTTTCCTTATGATCATGCACCAACCTGGGCTGATAATTTCTTAACAAACCACTAGGTAACAGTGGTGGCTCAAGACTGCACTATTGTCTAATATATGGTGATTAAACAAAAGGCCCCCAAGTATGTATGGACTGGGAAAACTATGCTACCCCTGTTCAAATAGATAGGATGTATACAAGATAGACATAACTCTTTTTTTCTTAATTTTTATTTATTTTTTTATGTGTATGAATGTACTGTCTGCATGCAGGTCTGTGCACCCATGTCGTGCAATGCCACGGAGGTCAGAAGAGGGTGTCGGATTCCCCTGGAACTGGAGGTCTCCTAGAATTGGAGTTACAGACAGTTCTCAGTCGACATGTGGGTGCTGGGGATCGAACCCAGGTCCTCTGCAAGAGCAGTCAGTGCTCTTAACCACTAGGCTATCTCTCCAGCCCCGATAGACATAACTCTTAAAGGTGTCTTTATGACTCTGGCTAAAGGAAAAAAGTGAAACACTGTATTATGTCATGAATGCCTTTGTATAACTACAAAATCAGTCTTTGTAATTAGTGTCATTATCTTGATAAAGATATAATACTTCTTACAGGTACAAACTGGTGTGTGTGTGTGTGTGTGTGTGTGTGTGTGTCTGTGTCTGTGTCTGTGTCTGTGTCTGTGTCTCTGTGTGTATGTGTGTTTATAAACAAAAAATTCCATCCTTTTCTACCAGGGACCAATAAACAAACAAAAATAGTGATTAGTTACAATCTCATTTGTTAGGCTAATCAGTGCAAAAAAGTTACTTATAATGCACAAATCCTTTAGATAATCAAATAGAAAATATGTATTATGAACAGAGTAAATTTGACACATTTTTGTCTTAGTAATCAAAAACTTAACAAGTTTAATCATGTAAAGTTAGAATTACATTGTCTAATTAAAAAATACCTAAAACTAGAAAAAAAGATAACAATAAAACTCAAAATTAAATTAAACTGAATAAATAACTGTGACAATGGGCTATAAGGAGATGGTATTTAGCCAGGATCCTGAGTACCATTTTTGCCTAACTAGTCTGGCTCCATGAAGTTCCTGAGCAAGACACAGAGGAAAGCACAAAAGAAGTTTCCCTTCTTTGTGGATTAACTAACTGCTAATCGCCTCAATCTGGAGTTTGCTGAACCTCGGGAACTAGAGAGAGCTTTGCTTTCATTTAAGCCCCATTGTTGCCAACAGTTGTTTACCAAGATGAAAGACAAGGGTTTGCCTAAAACCTTACATTCCTCCTGGCCTACATGAACAGATGAGAGCTCAAGATAGCCAGGCCCTAAGTCACTTTCCCAGAGAAAACTGGGAAAAACAATAGGAAACATTGGGATAGGATCCAATAAAGTGAACCACATCCAAATGTGGGGACTTTTCATGTGGAAGGATCGGGAGAATAGTCTATACACCCTAATTATGACTCTAGAAGCTGCTCCCATCAAAACAGAAATTCCACACCTTGGGCAAGTAGACTATAGGAAGTGGGGAGATAAGAATTATGCTCCCCTTCCCTTGCATATACAAATAAAAAGAGCAATATTCATTTTTATCTGTACTGTGACTTGAGCTACTCAATATGGGAATCGTTAGCCATGAACAGCTATTATCGCTTATTGATGTTACTGAGGAACTAGGACCCTGAGGAAGCTAATTTTTTATTTGGTTATATTTTTATTTTATTTATCATTTCATGTGCATGAGTGTATTGCCTTCATGTGTGTAAGTGCACCTTACAATGCCCGCAGTCAGAAGAGGGTGTCAAATCCCCTGGCATTGGACTTACAGATGGTTGTCAGCCACCATGTGGGTACTGGAAATAGAACCCAGGTCCTCTGCAAGAGTAGCTGGTACCCTTAACCATTGAGCCATCTCCTCAGCCCCCTATGATTTAATTAACTTTTTTTTTTTGGTCTTTTCGAGGCAGGGTCTCCCTGTAGCCCCAGCTAAACTGGAACTCACTCTGTAGACCAGGCTGGCCTTGAATTCACAAAGATCCACCTGCCTCTGCCTCCCGAGTGCTGGGATTAAAGGCATGCGCCACCAACGCCCAGCGATTTGATTAACTTTTAATTATTTTAAATTAAAAAACTGAAGCAGTGTGAAATATTTCACCAAATGTAACTGTTGTTTTAGAAATACTATATTTCACCTCCAGCATGTAGCAGACACGATTGATGTATATGACACAAAAATACATCATCAGTCTTGTTAGGGCATTAATTCATTTGGGTGGTTTTTCTGTATTACAATTTTTTACATGGACAGCATAAGTTATAATGATTCTTATACAGAATAGAATTGGTATTTAGTTGAAATCTTTAATAATTAAATTATTTTATAATTACAACAAACATTGACAATTTTCAAATTTAAAATAGAGACATGTAACTGAAAATGAATCCATTAAAAATGAAGATGGAAGCATTGTAATAGGCCCAGTAAATGAAAAATAATCAAGAAGCAGGAATATAATACAGTTAGTAAAAAGTTTGCCCAGCACACATAAACCAAGAACAGGGGACACTCCTATATATAATTCTGATATTCAGGAGGTAGAGGCAGGAAGATCAGTGTTATCCTCCGCTACACAGAAAGTGCAAGGCCCACCTGGGCTACATCTCAAACAAACATACAAACAAAGAAAACAACTGCAAAATAAACAGAAATAATGATTAGATGTAATTACAACATCACTTGAAAGCGTTTCAATAAACTAAGAATTTTGGAGTCTAATTTTAGACTAATACTCTTGGTTCTGGAGTGCAATCTCGAAATTGAAAGAAAATGTGATATAAATATGTCCTTCCTGAATACTTCCATTTCTCACACTCCTTTAGTATAATTTTCCTAACTAATATCTGACAATTCGGCATTCATATTAATCTCAAAACAAAATTCCCTTGAATCTCTGATTGCTGGTCAACTGCATGGTTCTTTATGCCCCTCTACATGAAGCCTTAATCCTAACATTCGCTTCTTTAGAAATCTTATCTTTTCCTTAAATCCCTGAAATGCCACTCTCGCCCCGTTTTATTTTACTTTTCCCATTGCTCACACATCTACACCACACATGGCCTTTCCTTCACTTGAGCAAATCAGACACTCTAACCAAGAGAGAGGCTATCATTTCAGTCATCTGATTCTGTAAACTTTAAGAAGTTACTGTCTGCTTAATAAAAGACATGTCACTTCGTCTTTGTATAAACTTACCACAGGGAAAGAAGATCCAATAATTTCATGCTTCCTTTTACACAAACGTGGGTCTCGGAAAGAAAAAAATCAGAATTATTCTAGAGCATCTTCTTAAAACTTAAACCAAATAGAAATATTTATCAAGCAAGGACCAACATAGAAAGTGTTTTTGAAAATTAGCATTCAAAGAAAGACAGAGTTGGAATTGGAACATTCTGTAAGACTGAAATGCTATATAGCAAATTAAGTTTAAAATTGTTTTAATTGGTATATACATGTGGAAACAATCTCATTGGTTATTTTATATGTATTTAAGGTGTTTAGCTCATCTCGGCTTAATTGTAGTAGGTCATATGCATGTAGAAATTCATCCATTTCCTTTTATATTTGAAGGTGTACCCTAGAAATTGGGAGCAGTCAGTGTTTTAGGGAAAGGATTTGGGGGGAGCTGGAGAAGGATATGGGTAATAGACATTATATTTCATTATATACCTGGATGAAATTCTCAAGAGTTAAAAAAAAAAAATTGGTATTTTTTAAACAGGAAAAGAAACCAAGGTTGTTTCAGTGATAATAGGCATGTTACCCAATGTCTCTTGGGTGGGGGTTAAGGAGAAGGAGTTTGATGTGGAAACTCATCTGAATTCTAAGTTTAATGAGAGAAATCCTGAAACTTCTTAATTTCTGCTTTGCTTCCTCTTGTTCATGCAACATAGAGTCAAAGTACTGGATCAATCAGGCTGAAGAAAGGCCTAGAGAAGTACCATCATGAGACAGCTAGCTACTAGTCAACAACCAGTGCATGGTTCTAGCAAGATGATGCAAAGGAAGAAAAAAAAAGAAATGGATGGCTGAGAGCAAAAAGTCAGAATATTTAAACAAAATGAGACATCACTGACAAACGGCCGCTAATGCTGAAGGCTATAGAAACCACTGCAAGGTCAACAACCAGGAGAAAATGCCAGTGACTCTCAGCATCAACACAGCCGGAAACAGTGAAAACTCGGAAATTTGCTCACTTTGTTGCAGGGGAGAAATCACCCAGTTCTAAATACCCTGTGAACTCAGACCTCAAGCCCATAACCACACGCGCACTTCAGCAAATAGATGATGTAAAGACAGGACGTAGTCACCACCTAGCAATCATTTTTCAGACAGAGGAAGCAGGGATAAAGAGAACCACGTATTGGTCAGCATTCCCTTCTCATTCTTATGAGGTTGCAAATCCTTAGAAGCAAAACCAAGAACGTGAACGAGGCAAAACAAATCCCAAAGCCAAGCATGGTGCCACACGCCTTTAATCTCAGCAAAGGCAGAGGAAGAGGTAGGCAGATCTCTATGAGACAAGGCCAGCCTAGTCTATATGGCAAGTGCCAGGCCAGCTGTGGCTGTAAGGAAACCCTATCCCAAAAGAAAAAAAAGACAAAAATTAAAAAATGAAGACAAACAAGAAAATGAATTAACCCAAGAGCCTATAATACCACAAGAGATACAAGTTACCATTCATCACCAAATTTTAGTGTTCTTATGGGGGGCGATGACTTTTTAATTAGAACAGAGGACCAAGAACGAGATTAGGTCAATTATAAAACATAACAAATTGCTATTTGTTACCCAACTTAACTGACATGTATAAATGTTTGCCTGCTGTACAAGCAGGTGGGTTGTTCAACCCAGCCCTTCCTCCCTAAAACAAAGCATAGAACATGGGTTTTTCACCAGCCCTACTGGCAGTAAACATTGGTGCACATAGAGAAATTTAGCAGGTAGGAGTCTAACACAATTAAGTTGCTACGTGGAGATCAGAGTGAGGAAGAA
This sequence comes from Rhizomys pruinosus, assembly GCA_009823505.1. Lineage (NCBI taxonomy): Eukaryota > Metazoa > Chordata > Mammalia > Rodentia > Spalacidae > Rhizomys > Rhizomys pruinosus. The sequence goes on from VZQC01010507.1 coordinate 1,341,739, forward strand.
GAAGCCTTTGCCTATGGCTCAGATAACAGTGAGAAAGAAAAGCTTATCACAAGAAAAAAAAATGGCTTTATTTTTGCTACCATCCTCCAAATATGTAATGAGTGAGGCAAGCCCCCCTAACTTGTCTCAATAACAACTTGTCCATTAGACAAAACCCCAAACAATGTACCGGCTTGAGAGGATAACTGACAATGCCACACAGTGTGATCGTCTATAACCTCAGGGTGTGCTTTTGAGATTTATTTTTAGTTATTCGATGACACATGTTTTGCTCTTCCCTTTTGTATTCCCTTCTGACCACAAAATGAATGCTCGATAAATCATTTCATATTCTTGCCACTAAAAATTCTGTTCTACCTATTTATTTTTTTTGTAAACCTCTATTTGTTTGCAGTTCAGATGTGTTGTTTATTTTAAGTTAAGGAGGCAAATCGTTTTTAATTGCCCTGCAAATATTTACATCCTATACATCCTGTGATTAGAGCAATCACACTTATCAGTTTTCCACCCCCTGCTAAAGTAACCACAACATTATCAAGAGGAAATCATAAAAACAAAGTGTTCAGCACACTCATTCAGCTTTGAATGCGGTGGCAGAACAAGTGCGGTCTTCACAACTTGCACTGCAGAATTCTTTTCCACCCCCGGAGATTCGTCTCTTTCCTACCACTGTTGGGCCGCCACTGTGGCAGGGTTTAAATAACAAAAAGATTGTTCTAAGATAATGCCATGTCTGTAACTGCCCTAAAATACATATCCCGCAGTGCTTGCTCATGTCCAAGGACACCTAAGAAGAGCGGATTCAGAACGTCAAGGTTTCAATTATTGGCTCCTAATTGATTATGAAGTGAGTAGAAGAAATAATCATAGTTAATATTTGTGTTTTAATTGCCAAAGAAGCACTTCTGGAACTTTTCATGAGATGATGTAATTTGTTCTGATTCAGGTTTTTGATTTGTTGGTGTTTTTTAGATGTTTTGTTTTATGAAATGTATAAGCAAGTGCAGAATTGCTTACTCACAAATAGGCCTTGCTGGTAATATGAGTATAAGATTAAGCTACATAATGCTGCTGTGCCTAGATTTCCTGGACTTTACCCTAGAGTCTTGTGCTCAGTAAACATTGGGCTTCAAACCTGAAAATAGTAATAGCAATGCCAAGTTGTTCTGGGATTATCATGTGGTTCTGACAAAGGACATCATGAGCTGTTTTGTAAGGATGTGGGCCATGACTGAAATCCACTAAGAAGCCCACTATGTTCTGTTTCTGTGGAACAACAGCGACATCCAGTGCTAATACATGATGTGAAAGACCCAAATAGTGTTACATCATTTCTGGGTAAATCAACAAGTCCGATGACAAGAGAAACGTGGTTAAGATAAATGTCTTCCCTAACAGCTACTTAACAGCAGAGGCAAATGATATACAGAGACCATCCATGTAGCAGAGCCTAACAAAGCCTTGGGGGCCTCTGTTTTGTTTCAGCCTCACTTCTGGGAAACACTGGCAGGGCCCTTGGACCCTCAGCACACTCTCACTTTATTTATCTTCGTCCTGTCTGTCTTGCTTCTGTGAGACAGTGCTGGGCCCCTTGAACTCTCAGCAGTCCTTTCGTTTATCTCTCAGTACCCTCTAAGTTTATCAGGGGAGTTGCTGATATCCTGCCACTACTTGGCCACAAATTCTCCAGGCTCAGCATAGATTGATGGTTGACTCATCATTTCTGCACCAGAACATGAATAGCCAAAGATTTGACTAAAAGTATAGAAAACTCCAAACTCTGTTATTATTAAGATTATTTAAACTTTGATTGCAGTTGCTCTTCTCTCCAGAGAGTCATTCCTTGGTATTCTTTTTATTCTAGTAAGTATAATTTATATCGTCTTCATAAGTGACACCTTATCTTGCCCTGTGTCACCCAGAGCTACTTTCTGATGCTACAATACAAAGCTTTGTCTATTAGTCTGCTTGATTTGGGAACAAATGTCCCCCTCAACAATTATCTCTTAGTCAATCTGGCATTTATTGAATACCTATTCCAAGCAGGCACAGTGCTAGACCACTTTCACATACTGTCTTTAATTTTTCACGCTGTCTGCATGAGGCATGTTCTTCATCTTACAGATGAGAAAAATGAACTTTAAAGAAGCCAGATAAATTTGCTCAGGCTCATAAAAGTGTTATGTGGCAATTGCAGGGTCTGAACCTAGATACTCTAACCACTGTGCTCTGTGTGCAAATGGGGCTCAGAGTCCTAATATAGCTGTCCTGCCAGGAATGAACATGTTCCAAGAGATTCTTCTGCCCCTCCCTTTGACTATCGGACTATTGAAACAATGGAATTTCTCTTAAGAATCTCGTGCTGAAAGAAGGAAAAGACAGAAGTCTGGTGTCACCCCAAAGAGGGACGTGTCTCCCAGAAAGAGATTTGCATCGTTCTGACAACTTATCATACTACCTTGCAGGACAGACGGGAGCCATGACAGTGGGTAGAACCACCTCTTGGCCAGAAGTTATGTATACCTCTTGCTTTCTATTCAAGCAAAAATTCATGTCAGGACTCCAAAGATGGACTTGGGCATGGGGTAGAGTCGCTAGACTTCTTGGTTCCTCTCCTCAATACGGCCGTGTTAAATAAATCTCTGTTCTCTGCCTGGCTCTTTTGCTGGTCCACTGAGGAACGGTTGAATCTGGTTTGTTTGATTGCTGGGGCCCAAGCTGTGATCCTAACAACTCCAGAAATATTCCACATGGAGAACATTCCTAGACCCTTACAGACTGGGTTTCACTTATTGGCAAGAGCTTTAGCTCTGGTTTTGGTTCTACACTATTCAGTACATTAACATGTATATGATGCAAGAACTGCCGGGTTTCCATCTAGATTTTAGTATCTTTTTACACCAGTGATTATAGTAATTTTTTTGTTTGTCATCATCAAGATGAACATATTTGGTATATACGTGGTCTTTCTTTAATATTTGTTTTAAATGAAAAGATAAATACAATATGGTTCTACCCTAAAGTTTAGAACAGGGAACATGTGTGCTTTGCTGACTACTGGGTCTAGAGAACTTAGTTCCAAGAATGGCATGTAACACTTTGTAAAATTTTTACAGTAATCGTAAGTGAACGACTAAGTAAGCAGATAGTTTTTGTAAGGTTGTTAGCTTGAAGGTTCCACGGTGGAGTCCAGAAGAGGAACCATCCAGCCATTGCTGAACACTGCCACATGCTGGTTTCCAGCGCTAGCCATCGCCTACACGTCACAATTTACAACTGAATACAAATCACTCCAGCAATATCGAAAGTTCTATTGGACAGTTTGGTTCTAGTGTACAATGTTTATGGAAGGAAAGTCAAGAATATATTTTCTCCCATTGTAAATTCCATCTTAACTCAATAATAAGAAAATATACAGGGTCCTAGAGCTTTAGAGTAATTGTAGAATAACTGACATGTGTTTGCTGGGAGAATACCTTCTGTTGTGCTTCACAACAGCAACCACCTAAACAAATCATACGCTCCAAAGAAGCTTTAGGGGATGAAGAGCTGCTCAGTGCCTCTCTCTTCAGTTGAGTCTCTGGTTATTGGTTACTGGACACTAGAGATTCTCACATTGCATTTTGGTTTTTTATTTTATTTATTTTTGTATGTGCATGTAGGTTTGAGGCAAGGAGAAAGGAAGAGAAATTATTTCTCTTTAAAATTTTTTTCTGGGGGCTGGAGAGATGGCCTAGCAGTTAAGAGTGCCAACTGCTCTTGCAGAGGACCCGGGTTCGATCCCCAGCACCCACATGGTGGCTAAGAACCATCTTTAACTCCAGTTCCAGGGGAATCCAACACCCTCTTCTGACCTCCGCGGCATTGCATGACACAGTTGCACAGACCTACATGCAAGACAGTACATTCATACACATAATAAAATAAATAAAAATTTTTTAAGAAGTTTCTTTAAAGGTGGATGAGGTGGTGCACACCTTTAATCCCAGCACTCAGGAGGCAAAGGCAGCTAAATATCTGTGAGATTGAGGCCAGCCCAATCTACACAGTGAGTTTTAGGCAAGCTGGGGCTACAGGGAGACCCTGTCTCAAAAAGACCAAAAAAATTACTACACTTATTTATTTATTTGTATGCATGTGCATGTGTATGTTTGTGTATATATGTATGTGTGTACATGTGTGTGTGTGTGGTTGTGTACATGCCACAGCACATGTGTGGAGGCCAAAGGACAATTTTCAAGAGTGAATTCTTTCCTGAATCATGAAAGTTCCAGGGATAGAACATTAGGCTTAGCAACAGGGCTTACCCACTGAGTCAACTCACTGCCTCACTACCTTCTTTGGTGACAGAAGTTCATTGTAATAAATTTAGAAAGCAAAAATTACTCATGAAATTAAAATGATTAGTTTTCCTACTCCTACAATGACTTGATTTTCTGTCTTTTTTCTAAGGTAATTGTAATGCATGATAAAATTATTTCCATGATATTTCCTTAATATTCTTTACAACTTTTTAATTAGGAAATTTTAGGTGGTCAAGCTATAAATTATTTAATCACATCTTGCTATTAATCACTTCATTAATCTCCAGCTTTGATGTCATTTTTTGGATGGGTTTTGGTTTTGTTTGTTTGGGTTTTTGTTTGTTTGTTTGTTTTTGTCTTTTCAAGACAGGGTCTCCCTGTAGCCCCAGCTGTCCTGGAACTCACTCTGTAGACCAGGCTGGCCTTGAACTCACAAAGATCTGCCTGCCTCTGCCTCCCAAGTGCTAGGATTAAAGGCGTGTGCCATCACACCCAGCCATGCAGCCCCAACTGGGTTGGAACTTGCCATGTAGACCAGGCTGGTCTTGATCTCACAGAGATTTGCCTACTTATGTTGTGCCATCATACCTGGATTTTTATTACAATAAACATGTTAAAATTATGATGAAGGTTAGAAACTGAGGATCAGATTATCAGCAATTTTTTAGATTTTTCAGGTGGGTTGCAAAAATTGTCCTCTACATTTATATTTGAACATGATTCTATCTCTGAATTTTGACTAGAAGCATGCTTTTCTCACAAAAGTACTTGACTTTTACTCATGGAGTACAGTTTATGGACCCTGGTAAAGTTTCAGTTTCAGTGACTCAGATCCTAATGCATTGGCAAGTGAACAGTCTTTCTACATGAGGAACTGATGATACCAAAACTCAACTAATGCAGCTTTAATCAACAGCTGAGTGGATCTGCATACATTTTCCAAATATGTTTAAAGGAATAATAGCATTCTTATTGTTATTGTTTGAATATAAGCTATAAGCAAATTTTAGTAAGTGGTAGAGATGGAATACATTTATGATTTAATGTTGATGTGAGGGACAGGACATCTTATAAACAGAAGTTCCTTAGTATCAGCAATTTAAAGATACTTCCAATATCACTCTCGGACCTGCTATCTTTCCAGTATGTTCAGTCAGCGTATGTGAGTCTTTATCACATTTATTTTCTACTCTTGAAACCGTGCAGCAAAAATAATACATAAATTAGATCTAGGAGCAAGTATAGTACAAGTGCCTCTTATTGTTAAAGCCCTATCCAGAAGATTTACATCTTCAGTTAACTTGTTGGGTTTACTTTGTGTTTTAAGTTAGAATAATGTACTGCTGTTACCACAATGTCAGAATTGTTCAAAACTTGTTTGCCAAGGCCTTACTACCTTCAAGTCCAGTATAAATTCTCTTCCTCAAATACAGTTGATTCAATGACTTAGTGCTGCTTTCTCCCAAGGCCTGAGTAAAGCAATTCTTTTGCTTTGTTTTTGTTTGGTTTTGTTTTTTGTTTTTTTTCCAGCTCACATTTTAAACAGACATTGAAGAGAAACCACTCTGGATAGCAATGCACAGAAGCTAGAGTCTCCATCTGTTTCAAGTCCTGGCTTTGTTCCTCATTGTGTGACTTTGGTTAACTTCCCTAACTTTTCCACATTTATTGTAATACAATGCCCTCAAAACTGGAAATCAGTGAACTTCTTAATAGCAAGACATGGTTAAGTAATTTGTGCATTGACCACCCAAGTTCCTCACCTGTAAAATCAGGTTAAAAATTGTCATTATCCTGTAGAATTGCTAGTATTATATTAATGATAAATTTTTTTGGTCTTTTTTTGAGACAGGGTCTCCCTGTAGTCCCAGCTGTCCTAGAACTCACTCTGTATACCAGGCTGGCCTTGAACTCACAAAGATCCGCCTGCCTCTGCCTCCTGAGTGCTAGGATTAAAGGTGTGCACCACCACACCCGGCTTAATGATAATTTTTAGCAGCTTATAACAGTTTCCCAGTCCTCAGAAAATGCTATAACGTGCTTCTTAATAAAACTGGAAGATCCCTTTTAAGCTCTTCTTTTATGACTTCGGAGTATTTGTGTGAGCTTTTTCTACCCACATATTTACATTTTATTCTTTTTGTTTCTTTGCTCACACGACAATCTAAAATCTATAGTTTCTCCTTTTTATCTTAGATCAGACACTTAAGATTCTCTTTCCAGGACTGCCTGTCACTTGGACTAAACAATAAAACATGACATCATGTTAATGATGAACAACACAATTGAAGCACTTAATTATGAACCACAAATGATACTGATACTTTACCTAAAATCTCCTTCAATTCTCACACAGAAAACAGTAAGTACAGCTGTTACCCTCATATTACAGAAATGACTAGAGAGATTAAGCTATCTTCCCAGGGCCCTATAAGCAAAGGCAGAAGCAGGCTGGAGAATGGGCTTGTTTAAGCCTTCTGCTGCCTTCTCCCTTGACACTCTGTTCCGTGCATATGCAGACCAACAACTTTGCTTACCTTTCAAAAGCTATCTCCCTGTAAAACCAATTTGCGAGCAGTTGTGCCCAAACCCACACAGCTCATGGGTCCCACCATCCAGCAGGGGGGGCTTGTATGTTCAATCAAGTTGATCAAATGAGTGTCCAGTCTATATTGTTGTAGTTTTACCATTCACCCCAATCACAGCCCTTACATTATACCGCGCCTCCTCTTCCACAGATTGTTCCCTAGGCTTAGAAAAGGGGCACAGGTGGATGAGATGCAAAACAGTCTACTTTCTCTTGAGCTGTTGTCTTGGTCTCTAGTCAATTCTGGCTGTTTTCTTTCATGGGCTGCCAGCTTGTCCAGGCATAACCTTTCAATCCTACTAATGAAGCACATGCAATTAGAATTATGGGTATTTTAAAACATTAATGATATATGCCTTTTTCGGTCCTACGGGCAATGAAGCACATGCAATTGATATATAGGTATTTAAACATTAGAAGGATGCTTGTACTCACAAACTATACTTATTGTTAAAAAAAAAAAAAACAAAGCTTCAGAAAATTTATGGCAGAATGCAGATCTGGGATGGGTAGGGTGGGATGGGGTTGAAGGGGAAGGGGAAAAAAGAAAAAAAAAAAAAAAAAAAAAAAAAAAAAAAAAAAATAAAAAAAAAAAAAAAAAAAAAAAAAAAAAAAAAAGCTATCTCCCAGTGAGATGCTGCTGCTGTAGTGAGAGCTGCTTTTGCATGGTGCTTGACTCCACGTAGTCCTGTCAATGGTGTGTTTTATTTGCTACTGTTTTGAGATCCATTTTACAGGTGAGGGAGTTGGGAAGGTTAGATTGTAGTTCCAAAATTGTAAAGCTAGGAAAGAACAGATCAGAATTTATTGCACAGATTCTCTTCAAGCCTTTTTGTCATGGGCTCTTGTTTGGTATTACCTAAGTCCATATCTGTTTTTAATGAATAGTTTCACCAAATGTATATTAACATGTATAAGTGTTTGGATTCAGAGAAATATAGAAGAAGATCTTTTCTCATTGAAATGGTGCATTAAAGACCTCACAAGGCATCCTAACAAGGGCTACGCTGTTGTGCTTTTCCACTTATGAGGGCAAAAATCCAGTAAATAAAAGAATTCAACTGTAGGAGGCCCGTCCTTGCTGTTACTGTAAGGGCTAAGGGTGGTGAAAGCTTGTAGATCTAGCACATTGTTTTCTTGAAGCATTAACATTCATCCTTTACTGCTTGGAATGCTTGTGAAGCTCTGTCAGTCTAATTTAAAAATGCTTCTGAAGAGGGCTCCAAGCTGTCTGCTCTGAAATGGGACCTTACTATTCTTATTTGTAAACTGTCAGCATGAGACAGGAACTAACCATCAGTAAGATTTGCTCTTATGAAAATGTAAAGTGATTGGAAGCCCCAGAACATCTCTAACTTCTTTCATTCCTCTCAGTTCTTTTTGTGCCTTATGAAAAAAAGCACGACATCCTCAAGGGGCTGTTTCTTCACTGTGTGCTTGACTTGTAATTCTCAAATGACTTATTTAACTGCTGTGTTTGCAGAATCAGCTCGTGAATGTAGGTTCAAAAACAAACCAAATAGCATTGCAGAAAGTGTCTCCCCCATTCTTAACATCGCCCCCATGCTTAGAAGTTTTCATATTTGAAATGAATACCTTCTGGATTTGCCTCCCATTTCAATACACTAAAGAGGCAGAGATGGAATCAATGCTATATTAAACAAAGATCAGATATAATGATCTGGTATCTCCACTTTGTGTGTGGTCCCCTCCGTATACAAACATGGGATGGTTTTCCTAGTGACTTGTCTTGCAGTCTCCTAGAAGTGCTCATTTGAAGACACTGTGCCCACAGAGTAGGGAGGAAACACTAAGCAATGAATTTTAGAAGAAAAAAAAAAAAAACCCTGTAGGAAGCTCAGTCTTGATAATTATAGGGCACCACTGAAACTCGGATCCACAAAGTTTCCCTTGACTCACTTCAAATGTCTATTTATGCCAAATGTGTGTGTGTGTGTGTGTGTGTGTGTGTGTGTGTGTGTGCTTGCGTGTGTATGTGTGTACATGACTTTAGGAGGTACCATCCTGGGATTGGCTCAGAGCTCAGAGTCGCTTTCTATCAGACAACTGAACACAAAGCTGATTCCACCAGAACATTTCTAAAACACAGAGAAGAAGGGGGAGCCAAGGAAAGTGGGCGCTTACACTTCTCTCTGCATAGCAAGGAATTAGCAACAACCCTCTGGCAAATGACAACTTTCAATGTAATTTCAGCTTACACTAAGACTTGTTTTCCAGAATAAAACATGGAATTATGTCTTGTCCATGAGACCATTACTGAGTCTCCATTCCTCTCCATGATTTTGGTTTTGTTTTCTTTGTCATCCTGTAGATTCTTCTTGTAGACAAGCTGAAAGACTGATCTGATTATTGGTATTTCAGTGTGCATTTTTAGAGATATTTGTTAAATAAATAAATTAATAAAAACATGAATGGAGCCAGAGACATGGCTCAGTGGGTAGAGGTACTTTGCCTCCAAAGCCGATGATCTGAGTTCAATCCTGAGAACTCACACGGTAGAAGAAGAGAACCAACTCACACAAATTGACCACACACACACACACACAAATAAATGTAATAATTTTTAATGAATAGAAATGATATTTAATGTACTTATTTAGTATATGACATACTTGTATTACCAGAGTTGTTAGGGTCAAAGCCTGGGTTCTGACAACCTAAACAAGCTAGACTTGACCCACCCATCCTCAATATGCCAATTAAAGAGACAAGTAACAGTGAAAAACAAAGACAGGAGACTTAGCCAATGTGGCCGCATTTGAAAGAGGAAAACGAAAGGGTCCGGTAACCACAAGTCCATCTTCAAGGTCCTGACAGGAGATTTAGGTTTAAATAGAGGGGAAAAGGGAGGCATAACTAGGCATTCCCAGTCAAGGTTTGTGTCATCCATGGTTGACCCAGAACAGACCCATCTTTGTCGGAGTTCCTTGCTCCTGTCAGTCCTGCAAGTTGTCAGAAGACGTTCAGTTCATGTGAGGAGGCCATACATAAGAACAAGTTCTCCATAATCTTTGGCTTTAGTTACTTTTGGAAGAGTTAACACGAGTGACTCTGTTGTTGCTAGCTTTGAGGCAGTGTTTTACTATGAGGCCCAAGCTGACCTTAAACCCACAGTCCTTTCCCTTTACCCTGCCAAGAGCTGAGATTACAGGCACTGTGCTCCTGTGCACATGACTTCACTTAGAATCTGACAACTTCATTGCTTATCTCAGTACAATTTTCTCTAAGGACATAACTGATAAACCATCTGGTAGTTTGGTCTGGACAATCTTTCCTGTTTGGGATGAGATCTGATATCACATTAAAGGTTTAAGTGACAAATATCAATTAGTTAATGCAAACAGAGCCCTTTACAGCCAATTTTAAGAAACTAAGAGAGAGCAAAGAATGCTCCGCCCCACCTGGAGTCCATTTTCTTTTAATTATGTCTGTCCAGTGAATGATGTCCTACCACACACACACCCCCAATATGGTACTCAGATCTTTTTGTTGGAAGTAACACTTCTGCAGACTGTTGACAACATTTACACAGTTTTCCAAAAATGCAACCAACAAGAGCACAGCCTTAGGAAAACTAGTTTTAAAAAGCACTTGCTTAAAGATTTTTTATTATTAGGAGGTTCTGTTTAGAGTGCACCCTGTTAGAGTTATAGGTAAATATCAGACATGGAAGGGGACACTTGCTGGGATTTCCAAATTCTTGTGTCTCATATCAAGATATTAGACAGGAACATTTGGACAGTGGTAGAAACAGAGCTTAAGAAAGAAAGAAATTCCAGGGAAAGAATTGGGCCAGACCTGAAAGAAGAAGTAAGAAGTTCAATAGTACCCATGCCTGTGGGCTGAGATTTTCATAGTTCTGTTGAATAGCCTGTGCTTTTCCCACACGTCCTAATGGGGGACTAGGTTCCAGTCTGGTTTCTTTTATATGTGAATTTCAATCTCACTCTTCACCCTACTTCCTGCCACAGCTCCCCCAATGCCCCTCAATGAGAACTGTGGTCCTAGAAATCTTTGGGAGGAAAGAAGGATGATGATCAATCTTGTATAATATCTTCTAAGCTGATGAGAGGTCTAGTCATTACGTAGGATGAACTATAAAAATCTTTGTAATAGGAATTTCCTGAACTTCCTGTATCACAAGGACAAAACTGCTATTAGCTAGAAGATTCAAATTACAAGGTCAAAACAATTTATACCAACCAATGGTCCCAGCAAGGACAAGGGCCCCAGAAAACTATGAGAATGATTACACCAGGAGAGGTATTTTGTGTAGTTTTCCCCTAGGGGTGATATTCTGTAAACTATAAAAGCAAACAAACCAAACTTTGTTGGGTTTCAATATATAACTGAAAATGTGGCAAGATACAAAAGCACAACTTTGGGAAGGAATCTAATGACAGAATAGATGGAGAGAAGAGTAATGTGATATTGAAATCATTGAATACTAACAAAAGAAACTAAAGAAGAAAATCAAAACATAAAGCAAGCTTACAACCATAGATAGACTTACAAGTGGGCTTGGCTTTACTTTTAAGAACTGAAAACATTCTCCTTTATAGTGTTTGGAAAAAAATTATGCTTTTTAGTCTTTTAACAGTTTGCAAGTCTAAGTATCCTGGTCGTGAAGATATTCTTGAGGCTGTGGAGATTCAGAAGATAAAGGTTTTATTTTAAAGAATAACTTTTCGAGTTTCATTTTTTTCAATCTGAGTGGGGTACACGTCTAGCCTCACTAAGCAGGTATCAGCAAATACAGAAGACATTTATATCCTTGAAAAAGAAGTGTAGATAAAAATCTTAATTGTAGATCTTTTTTAAAAGAATGTCCTTGTTCCTAGAACTAAGCTAAGAAAAAATGGTATGCTGGGTGTGGTGGCCCACACCTTTAATACCAGCATTTGGAAGGCAGAGATACGTGGATCTCTGTGAGTTCAAGGCCAGCCCAATCTACAGATCGAGTTCCAGGCCAGTTGGGGCTACAGAGAGACCCTATCTCAAAAAAGACAATAAAAAAGAAAAAGAAAAAGAAAAAAAAAAAAGAAAATGTGGTGGTGAGACTTGGCTTCATGCGCCAGCACTGGCTCTATGGTTTATCCATGCTACAGAAACTAACTAGAGAAGTAAGCTATGGGTCTGGGAATGTCTCTAGACTTTCAGATGAGTACTCCCAGTATTCTGACTTGCTATTGAGTCACCCAGAGAGCAGTCCCCAAAGCTGGGGCTCACAGCAGTAACACCTTTGACTTCTTGGTATTTATATCGACTGGTTACTATACCAACACCAATTCATTTAGTAAAGGAGTCCGAGTAATCAATTAAGACAGTGTGTTGGTTGATTTTGATTGTCAACTTGATGGGATTCAGAACAGCCATAGAAACAAATGTCTGTGAGGATTATCTAGATTAGATTCATTGAAATGAATTAGATTCTTTGAAATGGTAAGTACGGCCCACCCTAAATGTGGATGATACCATTCCATTGCCTGAGATCCAGACTGAATGTAGAGGAAAAAGCACGTGAGCTCCAGCCTCCTGGCCTCTGTTTTCTGACTGTAGATACAGTGTGACCAATTGGCCCCAGCTCAGGACCTCATAGCTTTCCTACCATGATGAGCTGTATCCTCTGGAGAGGGAAACCAAAAGAAAGCCTTTCCTTAACTTGCTTTTCCTTAGTTATTTTGTCCTAGAAATGAGATAAGTAACTACTACAGAAAATGTAGTAGTGCTGAAAAGTGATGTTATTGTGATACTCTGTGTGGCACTGGGCTTTTAGAAATGGTTTGCAGGAAGAATATAGAAGAGACTGGAACTTGGACTACGAAAGTCTCAGAATAGTGTAAGCAGAACTTAATGGGGAATTCTGGGTGGAGCATGGAAGACAAGAAGAATCAGAGAAACCCAGACTCATGAGGTTTCTGAGAACAAATAGTCTACCAGGAACTAGGCTAGGAGCCATTCGTGTGATAGTCTAGCAAAGAATCTGCCTGAATTCTGTCGGTGGCCAGGAGCTCAAGTGGAAATAAATTTTAAAGTAATGGTATAATTTCATACACAGAGGAGGCTATGTTGAGACAGGAAAGCATTCAAACTGTGCCATGGATATGGCTTACTTCGCTTATCCAGGTTGACAATGAAAAAGAACAAATGATGAGACAAAGGGATATAAATATGTGCAGTTTGGAGAAGAAAAAAAAAAACATGAGAAGCAGCCAGTTTACAATTACAGCTAAAGCAGGTACTGGAAAAGATGCTGTTCTTGTTAAACCTGCTCCATACTGGGACAATAGGAAAGGCGCCCTGAAAGATCCCCTCATCAAAGGCTCCAACTGGTGAGAATACAAATTCATTTGAAAAAAGAAAACCGCCGGGAGTGGTGGCACACGCCTTTAATAGCACTTGGGAGGCAGAGGCAGGCGGATCTTTGTGAGTTCAAGGCCAGCCTGGTCTTCAGAGTGAGTTCCAGGACAGCTGGGGCTACAGGGAGACCCTGTCTCGAAGACCAAAAAAAAAAAAATAAAACCATACTGAAAATGCCTTTGAAGGGATTCCCTGCCCAAGAACAACCACCTTGACACAGAGACACCTAAGGTCCAAGGAGGTCTGACACCACCCAGAGCAGGAAGCAGAGCTTGGTAACATGGTCCATGTGGTAGAGGTTTTGAAGGCATGTGACACACAATAATGAGGGATCCATAGAGTCTTCTTCCATGATTCTGCTGAGTCCAGATCACCTGAGGCCTAGAGATAGTCCCCGAGAATCCGCTGCATGAAACTGTGCAGGTAAAACCTACATTGCAGTGGGGACTCTGGGGTATTGGAAACACAGGACCATAGAATGTCGGCCAAGAAAAGCTACAGACAGCAGCTGTTCACTATTGAACAGCAGGGTGGAGCTGACCCTAGAGGCAGAATGTGTTTGTTGCCCGAAGGAGAGATAGAAGGGCAGAGCTACCATTGGAGTCTAGGTGATTCCAACCTAAGTCCCAGATGCCACACAGAGCTGAGGCTTTGGTGTTTGCCCTGCAGAGTTTCAGTTTCACAGTCTGACCTTTCCTTACTATTCCCCCATTTTTTTCCCTTTGGACTAGGAATGTTTGCTTTGTGTAAGTTATTGCATTTGTAACACCAGTGCCCATACAGTTCATACTGCCATAGAAATGCCTCTCTTGTATTCCAGGGAAAGGCACAGGAAACAAAATTTTCTGACACTGTCAGTGCTTTCCACTAAAGTATCCCCACGGTGTGCCCATCATTAGGAAGTAATCATTAAAGAAAGTGACATTTGAGAGGTCTAGAGAGATGACTCATCAATTAAGAACACTGCTCTTTCAGAAGACCCAGCACCCACATGGTGGCTAATGATCATCCATAACTCCAGTTCCAGGGGATCTGACATCCTCTTCTGACCTCCATGGGCACTGCATATACATGGGTCACTTACATGCACACAGATAAAACATTCATACACATAAAACAACAATAAACGATTAAAAGAAAAGAAAAAATGGCATTTGACCCTTAATCCTCCATTGAAATAAAATGCTGTCTGACTTAACAGCAGTTTGGAGGAGGGCACCAAACACTGGCATAACCAATTCTTGTACCTTTTCTGGCTCTGAATTTGTCTCCTGAGCCTTTCCTCTTTTGTCACCTTGAAGTCCAGGAACAACAGGACTGATGAATAAACATTTTTGTGACATGAGATGACCACTTCTGTTCCAGGTATGGTCTCACTAGCATGGGCCATTGGTTGGCCCCATTTGAGTACATTCTCTGGGTACACTAGTTGCTTAGAAGTAATTTGAATCCTAGACTACTTAGAGAAACTTTACAATGCAGTCAGATTACCTGGCTGGATTTTTCAAGGCAATGTATTAGAGTCAGAGCTCCTTGTACACCCAATTAGTCTGGTGACACACTTCAGAAAACAAAGAAGCCCAACTTGCAAAAGAGTTACACTGGATTTAACTCAGAGCAGAGGTTGACAATAGTATAATTTATGATTATGTAAGGTATCTCTTTTGGATCTTATTTTTTTATTTATTTTTTTATTTTTTGGTCTTTTTCAAGACAGGGTCTCCCTTTAGTCCTACCTGACCTGGAGCTCTCTATGTAGGCCAGGCTGGCCTTGAACTCCTAGAGATTTGCCTGCCTTTGCCTTCCGAGTGCTGGGATTAAAGGCTTGCACCACCACGCCCAGCCTTAAGAGATATTTGGGGTCCTCCAAGACAGTTCCCATCCTTAAGATGACTGTTGATCCAAGAGGGTCACTTGACACTATCATCTTTATTCAGATGCTGTGTGGATCGACAGTGTGACCTGTAAGTTTTAAGGAAGTGGGAATGGTTAAGAGTACGTCCTAAGGAGTCATCTATTTTTCTACAAGTTATTCTGTGGGACCCCAATTTCTACATGTCTTTAATAGGACACTCAAGAATCTTTCTGTCCTTTCCTTTAGAGCCTGATCGCACAGCTACTACTGTTTCTTGCAGTACTTTTCCTTGAGATTTTTCTGGAATCTTAATGCCACCTTTGGTTACAGTTTCAGCTGCACTCCTTTCAACCAGTAAATACTCTTGTCAAACAGCCAAAGAAATGTTCTAATTGGTTGTTCTGCCTGGACTCTGGCACTGCAGACTCTTGTTCTGTGGCCCCGCTGCAAGGAGAGACCTGCAGTACAGCCACAGGGCATGTGAGAGGCCTCCCCTTAAGCCACAAGATTCGACATTGGGTACATAGTCTTCTACAAGGATTTTTCTGTCTTTTTGAGACAGGGTATCTCTGTAGCCCCAGCTGGCTTGGACTTCACTATACAGACCAAGCTGGCTTTGAACTCACAGTGATCTGCCTACCTCTGCCTCCAGAGTGCTGGGATTTAAGGCAATCTTTTAACTGTGAGACTTCCCAACAAACATCTGGCCCATCATCAGGAAGTAATCATTAAAGAAAGTGACATTTGAGGGGGCTAGAGAGATGGCTCATCAATTAAGAACACTGCTCTTTCAGAAGACCCAGCACCCACATGGTGGCTAATGATCAACCATAACTCCAGTTCCAGGGGATTTGACATCTTCTTCTGACCTCCATGAGCACTGCATATACATGGGTCACTTACATGCACACAGATAAAACACTCATACACATAAAACAACAATAAACGATTAAAAGAAAAGAAAAAATGGCATTTGACCCTTAATCCTCTATTGAAATAAAATGCTGTCTGGCTTAACAGCAATTTGGAGGAGGGCACCAAACACTGGCATAACCAATTCTTGTACCTTTCTGGCTCTGAATTTGTCTCCTGAGCCTTTCCTCTTTTGTCACCTTGAAGTCCAGGAACAAAAGGACTGATGAATAAACATTTTTGTGACATGATATTCAAATTACTTCTAAGCAACTAGTGTACCCAGAAAATGTACTCAAATGGGGCCAACCAATGGCCCATGCTAGTGAGACCATACCTGGAACAGAAGTGGTCATCTCATGAGAACCAAACTGTTCCCCTCAAATGATGACAGTGACAACTTCAGGACCATTTTATGGAAATAGAACCAAGACTGTGATCAATCAAACCAACTTTGACCAGGACTGCCTAATTATTCACACTTCTTGCGATGTTTTCTCCATTCAACCCTAAAGCCACGTCAGTACCCTGAAGACGGACTTACAATTACTAGCTCCGTTTATTTGTTCCTTTATACAGTGTGGCCACATTAGATGAATATGTTCACTCTGCTTTTTGACCATTATTATAGACATTGGGGATGGGCATGGTGGCACACTCTGGGAGGCAGAGGCAGGCGGATCTCTATGAGTTCAAGGCCAGCCTGGTCTACATAGTGAGTTCCAGTCCAGCTGGGGCTGCAGGAAGACCTTGTCTCAAAAAGACCAAAAAAATTAAAAAGAAAAAATAGACATTGGGATAAGTAGCAGAGCCTCATTTATTGGGCTGCTGGAGCAGGGGTTTTTACCCCAAACCTCTGGAAACAATAGGGTAATAATGCACTGTCCTTTAGGGGGATATTAATGTACTTGACAGATAAACTATAATTCATTGCTAAATTTTTAAGTAGGATACTAATAGACATCTTTAAAATCTTTGGAAGCTTGTGTTGGTTTGTTTTGTCCTATTTTTTTTAATTTTTTTTTTTTTTTTGGTCTTTTTGAGACAGGGTCTCCCTTTAGTCCCAGCTGGCCCCGAGCTTGCTATGTAGACCAGGCTGGCCTTGAACTCAGAGAGATCCACCTGGCTCTGCCTCACGAGTGCTGGGATTAAAAGCATGCACTACCACGCCCAGCAAAGGAATTTTTAAATTAATAATCCTTCTGCCTGGAGGTTTTCTTTTAACATAAAGGGGCAAAGGCAAAGCATGCTGTTTCAGTCATGATAAAAGGCAGTTGACATTCAGGCTTTGCAGAATAATCTGTCTACTTTTGGTTTACATACTATACTTTTATGATTGACTTCTATAATTATTTGCAAAGAGTATAAGGTATGAATATATTTGATTTCTTTCCTTAAAAGGCAAGATTTAGTGTAGGTTGTGACATATCAATCAAACTCTAGATATGCTTTGATAAATGATATAAGATTGATCTTTTGTTTGTTTGTTTTGCTTTTGAAGCATGGTTTTGCTATGTATCCCAGGCTAGCCTGAAACTTGCTATGTAATTCAGGTACATCTGAAGCTTATGATCCTCCTGTTTCCTGAGTGGAATGTTGGGATTACAGACAAGTACCAATACATAACAGCACCAATTAGTTCGGAGAGGATGTGGAAGTCTTCCCAAAGGAAAAATGGCTAAGACATTCAAATTCCAGAGCTGTCTTTACCACCTTCTACTGGTCTTTAAAATATTTTAATTTTAAATTATGATTAATTTTTGAATACTTAACCATATTAACAGTGCACTGACTTATGTTTTTCATTTCATTTGTTGTTTTTTTCCTGCTTCAAAACTCTATAATCTTTTTTTTTTTTTTTTTTGGTCTTTTTGAGACAGGGGCTCCCTGTAGCCGCAGCTGGCCTGGAAATAAGGCTTTGAAAGAGTTAAAACAGGCAATCTCAGTGGCTGCTCGACCTGAAAGATGCTACGTGTCTTTATCTAGTTCAGTAGGACACCATTAGCCTTTCCAGAGTCTTATGGTTCCTTTCATCAAAAATTGTGTCCCTGAAAACAAGGGAAAGCACCTATGGATAAACAAATTTGTTTACACTGCTCTCTCCAGTCCCAATTTTTAAAAACTAAAAGATGCTACACAGATATGTCCAAATATAATTAAACCTTTGTACAGGTTTAAGAGGACATTATTCAAGGCAATTTTGTATTGATAGCTCTGAGTTAGGGTGCTCCATTAATGTCTCTAAAAGATTTTATATTACCATATATCCTAATGAAGTACCCATGAATGTAAAACGAGAAGCATCAAAATGAACACTATCCATTTAGACAAGGGATTAAAGTGCTAAATATACATCAGCAGAGTGCGATCCACATTTCAATTTATTTCACTTTAGAAATATATCAAATTTAGAAAAGAAAAAGGGTTGGAGTTGTTTCCATAATGAGATGGGAAGAAGATGTGAGACTTTGGGGAATATTAAAAGGTTCAATTCCTGGGTACTGTTTTTCTAACTTATACAAGTCCCATAAAACACAAATAGTAGTTTTATTGCTGCTCTTCTGTCATTTTATAAGCATCAGTTAGCAGCCAGAGTTACCATGCAGTCAGCAGTTCTAGACAGGCATTCAGGAAAACACTGGATCGCTCAGCTTCACTGACATCATGTAGTGTTTGGTTTAGGGAAATGCCATGCAGGTGATTATAACACAATCCTACCAACCACATCCTACCATTATGGTAATTCTAAGTGTAGTGAGTTGTGGAATCAATTAAGGAGTAAAAACAAAAACACTTTTCAAAAAGGTAAGAAGGAAAGAAAAAAATTTCAGTATTTGACAATTTTTTGTTTAATCATATAACACCACAAAAATATATTGTAATCCTATAAGAAAAAAAGGACTAGTAGTATTAGTATTATTGTCAACACCACTGTATTGTATAAAGTTATTGTCCTGATGGATTTACTAGACCCAGTGGTTAAATTATAGCTTAGCAATTAATCTGTGACAAATACTGCTGCCTTTCAATAATTACAATACCATTAACTACTTCTTAACCAATGATAAGTCTTTCTGCTTTACAAAGCCCACTATTTTCTACCTTTTCTTACTCCCAAAATGACAAAATAGAAAAGAAAAGTAAAATTGGAGCTATCTGGGATTTATCCATAGCTGCAATCAATATTCCCCCAATCTGGATTCGGTTAGAGAATAGATGTTTGCTTTATCATGGCATGATTTTGCATATTGGTCCATTTCACAACATGTAGTCTATTAACAGAGAGATCATTCTCATCTTTCCTACCCATGATAAAATAATGTGTTATGTTCATACCTTCATTATTTCCCCAAGGTTATTCAGTATTTACAAATATGGAAGGTCAAAGGATAAATGAGAAATGTCTACTCAAAGGACTTGCAATAAAATACAAAGAAATGCAGCCACATTAAAATTTTAGGTGGTGATTTTATTCCTTGAGCTCTTTAAAGTAAGATTTTAAAAGATTGCTTTTAAATTTTAAGAAAAAACATTTCATCTATTTTTTTCAAAAGCTTATTATCTTGAATCTTGTTTTGTCATGGTGAGATTCAATTCAGGTCATTATATTTTAACCAGATAGGTAGGTAGGTAGATGATAGATAGATAGATAGATAGATAGATAGATAGATAGATAGATAGATAGATAGATAGATGCCTCTGCCTCCTGAGTACTAGGATTAAAGTTATGTGCCTGATATTAACAGTATATTTTAATATATAGAATGCACTAAATTTAGTCACGATATTAATAAAGTGTTCTTTATTTACTTTTAAAATGACATTTGGGCTGGAGAGATGGCCTAGCGGTTAAGAGCGCCGACGGCTCTTACAGAGGACACGGGTTCAATCCCCAGCACCCATATGGCGGCCGAGAGCCGTCTGAAACTCCAATTCCAGGAGAACTCCAGTTCCAGGGGAGTCTGACACCCTCTTCTGACCTCCGCGGCATTGCACGACACGGGTGCACAGACTTGCATGCAGACAGTACATTCATACACATGCATAAATAAATAAAATTAAAATAAAATAAAATGACATTTAATCACCTCCATCAAGCATAAGCTAGTTGCAATGAAGGTTACACATTTTAAAGCTTATATTGAGCCCGGTGTGGTAATACACACCTTTAATACCAGCATTAACGAGGCAGACACAGGTAGATTTCTCTGAGATCGAGGCCAACATGGTCTATATAGCAAGTTCCAGGCTATCTGGGACTACAGGAAGACCCTGTCTCTAATTAATTAATCAACTTAAAAGCATATATTGACTGCCTTCAGCACAGCCTATTATAAATCAGGAGAACCTACCTGACTGGGACTGGAAGTTCTTAGCTAGAAATGCATCTGAGTACTGTGCAGACATGTTTAATATTGTGAAAAAACCTGGTGTCTTAATGGAAGAAAATCTATTTTCAGATCTGGTATTGACTTGCAAAAAGGAACAAATGTAACCAACCTCCTCCTTTGCTGTAACATTTGAGAGACCTTAGTCACAAAGAAAGATTTAGAAAGTGAATTATAGACAGAACAGCCAGGCAGAAGCTTTTCATTAGTAATAAGTAAAACAGGGGCCAGCATTTTGTTCAATATATTAGAAAAGAATACATGTTAGGATCATTTGCCGAAATGGCTCCAAAAGTGAATCTGGGAAAACTGTGTTCACAGAGCAGAAAAATCTACACATAACGGGAATGGCATTAATCCAATTAAGTTGACTCCACAGAGTACAAAAGTACCATGACACAGGAAAGGAAATAGAGCAAAGAAAAAGAAATACAGAACCTAATATAATAGAAACAAGGTGTTTAGTCATTTAATAATTTAACTTGAAGAAAATAAAATTTGTCTTCCTACCCTATAACACACACACACACACACACACACACACACACACACACACATGCAGACACACAAAGCATATCCACATTTTACTTAATCAAATGATGGTGCAAGTGGATTATACTTCCTTTAGGACTTCCCTTTGGTCACAGGGTGACATGGAAGGGTCTTAGGGGAGGCAGTAGGGCGTGAAAATGGTATCGCCAAGAGTAGACACACTTTGATTTATGTAATAAGACTATTCAGAAAACCAACCAAATATTGAGAAGATCAAATTCACAAAATCCTTTCCAAAAGGTGTGTTAAGGCAGAAGGTGCTGAAGCAGAAGAAATCTTAACAGAACAAAACGAGGATTTAGCACCGATGGGGGAATGCTTCACTCCCAAGTACAGAAGACCTAGGCAAACATACAAAGACACGTCCTGCCATGGTTCGGGTACCATCATTCCCGATTCTCATATGTGTGCATACCATCTAAGATAAAGTACCTCTCATGAACTAGGTGGGTTCAGCCAACTGGAATGAAGATTCTAGTGCCCAAAGTAAATCAGCTGAGTAATAATCCTCTAGTTTTCTTTTTATCCAACCCAGACCTTTTCACGGGCTCAACAAATGCTCTTCCAATAAACTCTACCCCTAGCCCTTGTTTGTGGAGGGTGGGGGAGGGAGTGGTGAGGACGGGGCTCAATAAGTAGACCAGGTTAACCTAGTACTTGCTATCCAGCTCAACTTGCTCTTCAACTCTCCATCTCCTCCCTCAGTCTCCCTACTGCTGGGATTACGGGCATGTGCCACCATACTCGGCTACTTTTCCAGGTTTTTCTTTTAAGAGTAGGATTCTAGAGCTGGGCATGGTGGCACATGCCTTTAATCCCAGCACTTGGGAGGCAGAGGCAGGCAGATCTCTGTGAGTTCAAGGCCAGCCTAGTTGACATACCACACCATCTGGGACTACAACAGGGAGTACAATTCTAGTTTATTTTACTTTATCATTTAAACTTTTAATATATCTACATTCCTAGACTGGCAAAGTCTTAATTTTGTAGAGGGCATTCATTCAAAATCTTGGGGTATTTTATTTTACAGTATTTGGTTTCCAGTTAAACTTTTTGCTACAAAACTCTGGCTTCATTCAGTCCTTCTTCCTCATACACTTCACCTTAACTTTGTTTCATTGGATAGATCTGGGCTTTTTATACTTATTTATTTACTTTTTTTTTCATGCAGAAGTTATGTTGTTGCTTGTTCAAGATATTGTCTGTGACGTCAGAGCTAGGGTCAGATAGCAGATGCTGGGAGATCCCATAGTTTGGAACTGTGTGTAAATGTAGGTGAGTTCTTGTGGCCGGTAAACCACCTATGTTTCTCAAGGTATCCTGAAACTAATCCTCTCATTTATGTAGAAAGTAGAGACCGTCTTCCTATTAAGGTAAGGAAAAGCTCATGCTTTCTTGGTTCTTGCTGGCTATCTATGGGCAGCTTCGCTCATGATTACCGAAAATGAGTTATAGTTACTATGTGGAGTCACATTCTCCTTTTTGTGTCAAATCCTTTGTCATATGGAATAATTTACTCTATTGTACATTTTGATGTGATAAAGTATTTAATGAGTAGAGTTCATGCTAAAAATGTAATGTGGGTTATCAACTTTAAAAATGAGAATACAACAGCCTGGCGTGGTGGCGCACACCTTTAATCCTACCACTTGGGAGGCAGAGGCAGGCGGATCTTTGTGAGTTCAAGGCCAGCCTGGTCTACAGAGTGAGTTCCAGGACAGCTGGGGCTACAGGGAGACCCTGTCTCGAAAAGACAAAAAAATAAATAAATAAAAATTAAAAATAAATAAAAATGAGAATACAACAGTTTCTAAAGTTAAAAGAAATTAAAAACAAACAAAAAAAAAGAAATTAAAAGCATAGTACTGGATCCAACCACCTCTCCTTTCAGGTCATTAAGAACGTGTATCAAAGCCGGGCGTGGTGGCGCATGCCTTTAATCCTAGCACTTGGGAGGCAGAGGCAGGCGGATCTTTATGAGTTCAAGGCCAGCCTGGTCTACAGAGTGAGTTCCAGGACAGCTGGGACTACAGGGAGACCCTGTCTCGAAAAAGACCAAAAAAAAAAGACGTGTATCAAGATTCTGAAGTCCTGTCTCCATGTCTGTGAGCTCTATATACTGTTCCCCATACCAACATACCCCCACCCAAGGTTCTTAGAGGGATGGAGTGCACAGGCATGCCTCTCAGCTCACCCAAGCACAATCAAAATGGGCTAAGAAATACAACAAGAAAGTGTGCATAGAGATCACACATTTTCTTGAATCTTAGAGTCTAAACAGCGTCCTTAGGACTTGATCTCACTCTAGATCCTTTGGGTGCACTTTCTTTTTTTTTTTATGCAAGTTTACATTATTTTTTTTCACATAAATTTATTTTTATTTTTTTAACAAATCTAGACCCGTGTTCCCGCCCATTCTCCCACCCCACAAGAGCTCATGCATTCTGCCAAACATGCTTTTCATCTCTTTCTCAGTCTTTCTTAATATTCTCCATGAGGAAGTTGACTGTTTTGAGCAGAAGTTCACTGTTTCAGTCAGTTCTTTGATGCAGTCTTTTCTGTTGTTGTTTCCAATATATATCACTCCCAACTGCTTTGAACAAAAGCTCAGGGGGCCCTACACAAGAAATACTTACAACTAGGTAACTGGCACTAGCATCCACAGATGAGGGATACCATTCGTCATTTGTTTTTCTGGGACTGTGTTACTTCACTCAGCATGATGTCCTCTAGCTCCAGCCATTTTCCTGCAAAGCTCGTGATGTCATCTTTCTTTACTGCTGCATAGAACTCCATTGTGTAGATGTACCACATTTTCTCTATCCACTCGTCATTTATTTACTTATTTATGCACACATGTGCACACTTATGCCACAGCACACATATGGAGATCAGAGAATAACCTGGGGAAGTCAGTTCTCTGCTTCTATCATGTGGGACTCAGAGATTGAGCCCATTTCATTAGGATGGGAGGCAAGTGCTTTTATCTGGTGAACCATATTGCTGGCCCCTTATTAGACATTTCTGTTCTGTGTTGTTGTTGTTGTTCTTGGTCTTATTGTTCAGGAGCACAAAACAAAAATAAAATGTCAGTATATAGATGGATTAAATAACTATTTCTTTTTAAAATATATTTTTAATGTCATTAAACTTTTTCATACATTTTTACATCATTTCTCAATCCAGTTTAGAGTCATTTCCCTTTCCATGCCCCCCACCCCACCTGAGCTCATACACTCCACCATATATGTCTTGTATCTTTTTCTGAGTCTTTCCAGAGTTTTTCTCATAGCAGAGGCTTATTGTTTTGGGAAAACTTTACTATTTCAGTCGGTTTTTTTCCAGTTCTTTTGTTGTTGTTGTTGTTCTCTCCAACTTGTATTGCATATAGATGATATAGATATAGATATAGATTAGATATAGATATAGATGATATAGACATATAGATATATAGATGTATACACATATCACTTGAATTGGAGGATTTTCTTTTCTTTCCTTAACTATTTCAAAGATCATATTGATAGTATAAATGATGGATGCTGCATGTTTCAAAAATCAAGAAGATTCTATAGACCACCACAGTGGAAATTAAACAATAGCCATATTCTACCACTTTAAGTCTTCAAGTACGAGTTTTGCTTGGCATACACAGAAGGTATTCACTCAATACTTGTTTAGGCATTGGAGTATATGGAATATCCCTTAACTGCTGTAAAGATGAATCATAAGGGGTTATTATTTGACATCAGGATAAAAAATTAAAACTTTTGCTGGATGTGGTGGCACACACCTTTAGTTCCAGCACTCAGAAAGCAGAGGCAAGCGGATCTCTGTGAATTCAAGGCCAGCCTGGGCTCCATATTGAGTGCCAGTATTAAAGGTGTGTACCACCACACCTTGCTTAATTCTTAGTATGTTTATTAAAGTAAAACATCCTGGCCTATGGTAGAGCATTTGCCTAGCATGCACAAGGCCCTGGATTTGTGTGTGTGTGTGTATTATATATTTATAGTGTGTGTCTCTTTTTACTTGTTACATTTAGAACATGAAACTATACAGAATTCAGAATTTATTTTTATTGGACAGAGCTATTCCAGGCAGACTAGAACAAAGATAAGATACATACAATAATGAGATTAATAATTTAAAGTGCCAAGGCTTATATTTTTAAGGGGCAAAGGCTTTGATACATTAGTAAATATAATTAATGAGAAAAGTTAACTATAAGTGAAAGAATCTGAAAGAAGAAATTCTATGATTGAGCTACCTTTTTGTCAGAATAGAGAAAAATAAAGATTTTCATAAAGAAAAAATGGAAACAAAATAAGGAAAATGAAAACTAGAATTAGGCATACATCAAACTGTAATGATGAAGAGTTCAAATTTTTCATTAATCCTAATTTTGATACATTTCAGCGCTATAAAAATAAGCAATCATAAAATTTCAATTATGAATTCACATAAAATTATATCATATTTTGAATAAGGCCTCTTCTTTTGGAAATGATTACTATAATTTAAGCTATACAGTATGCATAATTGTAGACTGAACAGTTCTCCAACCATAAAGATGTTCTAGTAGACAGAATCTGTACATTTTTAATATTTCATGGCCCAGGACTGGAAGCCCTATGTAGATCTGAGAGCTAACACAGGGTACAGTGTTTCAAGTGATGCCTGTAGAGGCAGAAATGGATGTGATTGTACATCAGCTTTAGCATTTATTCCTTATTATAGCAGCTTCTCTATTACTATGACAAGACACTCTGCCCAATACCAACTTGGGGAGGAAAGGGTTTATTTGGCTTACATCACCAAGGTCACAGTTCATTATTGAGGGAGACCAAGGTAGGAACTCAGGCAAAGAACCTGGAGCACTGCCCACCATGGGCTGGGCCCACCCACTCAACAATCAAGAAAAAGCCCTACAGACATGGCCACAGGCCAATGGAGGGAATTTCACAATCGAAGACCCCCTCTCCCCAGTTGTGTCAAGATAACAACTAAAGCTATCCAAAGCATTCTTTCAGAGTGAGTCCTAGAGGTTGTTAATTCTCTGGCCCTTCGGACCTGCCCAATTACATTCAAAGTTGAGTTTGATCTATTGCAATAGATTTTGAATAAAGTCGTCCTTGCCTGTTCAATGCCACTGCATGCAATTTTTT
Source organism: Rhizomys pruinosus (assembly GCA_009823505.1). NCBI lineage: Eukaryota > Metazoa > Chordata > Mammalia > Rodentia > Spalacidae > Rhizomys > Rhizomys pruinosus. The sequence goes on from VZQC01010507.1 coordinate 1,367,886, forward strand.
TTGTACATGGTATAAAAGTCTTGAGATGCTAAAAGAAGCAGCCTTTAGGAAAGTGATTGATACAAATGGGGAGTAGAATCAAAGGATTTCTGCCAGAATGTCCAGGTTCTTGTATCTCAAAACAATGAGTTAGACAGGGGAAAGTAGATAGTGGTAAAAGAAGAGACAGTTTATTAAGGGAGAAGTGCCCTTCCGTAGATGAAGTGGGCTAGAACTGGAGGAAAGGTTAGAGGCTTAATGGCCCCATGCCTACAGAATGGTGACCTCCTAATAGATCAGTTACATGTTGCCCGATTTTTCTGTGCATGCTCTATCTTGCTACATGAGGTACTGACGCTGGGGTCTCCCGGTCTTTCTGTTGCTGGTTTCTTTCGTTACTAATCCTGATGCTCTAGAACCTTACTTCCAGTCCTACTTGCTGACATCAGAATTGGAAGTTCTGGCAATTGGAAGCTGGGCCACTATGAGTTGGTAAGAGGTAGGAGAGCTGGTGAGGTACTAACATGCTATCTTTCCAGTGACTTGATTTTAAAATACAGCATTTACGGGCTGGAGAGATGGCCTAGCTGTTAAGAGCGCCAACTGCTCTTGCAGAGGACCCGGGTTCGATCCCCAGCACCCACATGGCAGCTAAGAACTGTCTTTGACTCCAGTTCCAGGGGAATCCGACACCCTCTTCTGACCTCCGCGGCATTGCACGACACGGGTGCACCAACCTACATGCAGACAGTACATTCATACACATAAAAAAAAAAAGTAAATAAAATAAAAAAAATGTAAAGGACTGCTCTAGTATATGTGCTACCGAAGTGAGCACAGTAAAGGACTGCTCTAATAATCAGTGTTGACTTTGTGATCTAAGTGAAAGATGCAAAATGAAGCCAGCTGTGGTGGCTCACACCTTTAATCTCAGCACCGAGGAGGCAGAAGCAGGCAGATCTCTGTGAGTTTAAGACCAGCTTGGTCTACATAGAGGGCTCCAGGCCAGCTGGGCCTGCAGGGAGACTCTGTTTCAGAAAGAGAAAAAAAAAAGATGCAAAAATGTTCCTTATATGACAACATTAGTAAGAGAAAAGATACAATACACTTTAGATCAAGTCTAAGAAGAGATGTCAAATAGATAAGACAGAAGTGAAGACTATTCGACAGAAATTTCCAAAGGAAAGGACTTTGGCTTATCAAGACTTGACTCCATTTTTTGCACATTTTTTTTTTTAGGTGTGTGCCACCACACCCAGCATTTATTTATTTCTGTATGTGTATCAATGTACTATCTGCATGCAAGTTTGTGCAGCCGTGTCGTGCAATGCCGCGGAGGTCAGAAGAGGGTTTATGATTCCCCTGGAACTGGAGTTCTCCTGGAATTGGAGTTTCAGACGGTTCTCGGCCGCCATGTGGGTGCTGGGGATCGAACCCGGGTCCTATGTAAGAGCAGTTGGCGCTCTTAACCACTAGGCCATCTCTCCAGCTGCATTTAAAGAAGCTAATAGCTCCTTCTTTGCATACGTACATTACTCTGTAAGTGCAATTGCAATGAAAGTTACCAAAGAGATCTTAACAATGTAAACAGGGAAGCACTAGACGTCTGCAGGAAATGTCTGAATCTGGCCCATTCCAGGAATATAGTGAAGATTCACAAATTAATACAGTAGTCAATAGACAATTTTTCATTGTAAGACCAAAGTGGATAGAAATGAATTCATTACAATGCTAAAAGCTATTTAAATCATTTACAATAAATATAATTGATATCCTGGTGTTTTCAGGAGACTAGGTTATGCAGCAGAAATAAATTCAAGATATTAGACAATGTATTTTCTACCTTTGGAGTTATAAAACAGGTATCAAACTAAGATGAAAATGTCATAATCAAACTAAGATGAAAAGTGTCATAATTCTCGCATCACCTTTGGGGTATGAGTCTAGCTAGGACTAGGGTGAGAAGACTCAACACTTACTGGGTCAATTTCATGATGCTTCTCCTGAAGACACTGGGAAAAATTAGCAATTATCAGGACAGATGTTGGAGATTTTTTTTCTGTTTGTTTGGGGGCTCCAAAAACATGGCTCATATTACTGGGAATTAAGTATTTGGGAAACATTGGTCATAGGACACAAAATTTCAGTTAGATAATAAGGAATAAATACAAGAGACCTATGTATACTTATGGTGACTACAGTTAATAAAAAATATATGTCTTTTTGAGACAGGGTCTCCCTTTAGTCCCAGCTGGCCTGGAGCTCACTCTGTAGACCAGGATGGCCTTGAACTCACAGAGATCTGCCTGCCTCTGCCTCCTGAGTGCTGGGATTAAAGGCGTGCACCACCATGCCTGCCCCCCC